>RJWM01005222.1:56909-94216 GCA_004363535.1 Dasyprocta punctata | reverse complement strand
AGTTTCTTTATTTTACAGCAGTCTCTCACACATACATACCATATCCATCAATTTCATATCCCATGACAATGAGTTGTTTAAGAAACTAAGTCCCTTACCTTACACATAGTTCCATATTCAAGAACTGATTCTTTCCTAATGGTATAACTTAACTCATTCTTCTAATTACTGTATTTTCTGTAACCTAGAATTTAAACCTAAAAGTCTGATTAGATTCAGGTTAAACATTTTAGGTAATTCAGTACAGTTAATATTACAGTCACATCAGAAGTGCATAATGGAGGTAATCTGTTAATGACAGGTAACTTTATTATTAACGCTAACCTTTATTTATAAAGCAAATGTCTAAAGAAACAACAATCCAACAAAAAGCCATCCTGAAGATAAGCTATTCTACATCATTAATTTAACTAATGGCTTTGGTATAGATATATGGATAAAAACTTGGATAATATTAAGCAGGACAGCAAATAAAAATTTATACAATTGTACATTTATATAATTGGATGTAATTCTGTAATTGTAATCCAAATGCTTTCAGATGCAAATACACTGAAATATATGCACAGTAAATACATCAATTTCTCAAAAACCTCCAAACTTTAAATTACAATGCCTATTTTTTATTTATAGACTAATCAATTATAGATGTTGAAGTTAATTTCAATAAATAAAAATTGGAAAAGTATTAAATCTTTTCAATAATTCATACACAGTAAGATTCTTCAGACTCTACAGTTTTAGTCATATGATACCAGTGGGCATTCTCTTTTATCTAGTTATTTCAACTTCTTTATATGATAAACATGTACTTGTAGGTATCTTTTTCTCGAACTGTCTCAATTTGATCAAAAAATAAGAATCAAATTTAGACATTAACAAAACACAAGGTGTTATTAAAGGGAAAAAGAAAGTTGTGAAATAAATAACAATGAGACTCAAGAAACAGCCATACTGGGAGACTATAGCAGGAGGATGGCAATTTTGAACATACCCTGAGAAATTTAGCAAGACCCTTTCACAAAATAAACGAAGTGGGATGCAACCTTGTGTTCAATCCCTAGTAATGATGGAGAAACAGAGACAGAGACAGAGACAGTGAAAGCAACACGGACAAAAACAGAGACAGAGGAAGGAAAGGGGAGAGGAGAAAGGGGAGATAGCAGAATGAGGAGACAGGGGAGGAGAAGAGGGAGAGGATCACAGATGGGAACCCAAGAAAAAACTGTTCAATAATAAAAATAGTAATACTTTTGAAGTTATAAAGTTAATAGAAAAAAGTATACTAGACTGAGAATGTGGGTAAGTGCTTGGCACTTACCAAGCATGCACAAGATCATGGATTCAATTCTTAGCACCACACATATACACAAACTTACACATTTTCAATAGTAAAGTAGGCAAAATCATATATATTTTATATATTATACAAGCTATACCATGGGCCACCTATTAGCGTTTCCACTATCCTATTTTCACAGAGTACTGTAGTAAGTCAGAAGAACTAGTAACACCAGGAATCATTCTCCAAAATACACTTACCATTACCTCTCAGTTACAAATGTTAATGGAGAAAAGTTGCAAAACCAAGAGACAAAACCAATCCTGCTCCCTTCAATCAACAATGTGGGCCAGGCACACTGGCACATTCTTGTAATTCTAGCACTCAGGAAGCTAAGGCAGGAAGACTGCTGAGAGTTTGAGGCCATCCTGTGCTACAAAGTGAGTTCAAGGCCAGCCTGAACTGCATAGCGAAACTCTATCTCAAAAAGACCAAAAAAAAAAAAAAAAAAAAAAACAAAAGCCAGGCATGTTGACACACACCTATAATTCCATGAGGACTGCCATGAGTTTGAGGCCAGACTAGGCTACATACTGAGTTTAAGGACAGTCTGGACTACATGGTGAGACTGTGTCTCAAAAAAAAAAAAAGGTATGGCCAATATACTGATAATTTACAGTCAAAGTAATAAGACTACCACAAAAGAATTAATTCAGAAGTTTTAAAAAATGCTCACCTTCCCAATTTCATCATCCTACATAATAGTGCTTTTGCTCTTTCACTCCATTTTACAAATGAACAACAGTATATCACAAATTAACAGATGGCATCAAACTAAAATGACTAGCTTACTCTCAAATGAGAAATGAACATAAGCAGTGTTCACAATGTTGGAAATGGTCAAGAGTCAATAAAAGGAATCTGAATATTATGTTAGATTTTGTGGCCGACAGTCTTCCCTAAAAAAACCACAGCTGTGCAAATTATTTTTTCTAATACCCTTCCCAAACACTTCTGATCATTTCCTCTCTTCTCAACCATACAATCAGTCCTCTTACATTACAATCCCTTTCCTGTAAGTTTACTGCACATAACTGTAACATGTGAAGGATGAATATCATTTGAATAAAGGCAAAGTTCTGAATTCTGTGTCATAGGAAGAGAAAATGTAAGAAATAACTCTGATATATATGGAATACACAGAACTTTCAGATGGAGACGTTTAATTTACATATTAATATAATCTCCTACCCATTTTCCAGCAAGAATTACGGTTACTGGAGAAAAGAAGCACTTTGCTTTATACAACAGAAATATTCTTGGAAAAGTTCAGATTAAGTTGTGGTTGAAATACACTGAGAAAACTACTTAGAGAAAACCTGAAAAAGAACTATTTGGTACTCAATTACTCCTCCACGTACCTATTATGTACGTTCATATATACACAAGTATTCTTAGAGAATCTATTCTCAATAGGACAGGTTTAATTTTCAAACTCTCTTCTATATAGATTTGTAGAGCAGAATATTAAGATTGTATTCACAGAAGAGAGAGAATAAGGTTACATTTGGCCTTTACTGTCACTCAGTGACACAGGCCTAACAGTATCTGAGAAATTAAATGAACCAAAAGCAGTTTCTTCATAAAAATCTTTCCTTAAAAACCTGAATATGCAACTCAAAACTAACATATTACATAAATAAATTTACTATCTAATTTACAAAAGTGTGAGTAACTTTTTCTTGAAAAATTGTGCACCAGGTCAGCTGCATTAGCAAAATTCATATGCATATGTCTTAAGACAAAAATACCTATATCCCTATGCATTCTCTTTGTCCACACCCATGCTTTGGTATACCATATCATTCTCAAGACTGAATTCACAAAACATACCTACTTGAGGGTGGATGTACTTACCCCCGCAAGACATTTTTCCAGTGTATCCAATATAATCAACTGAGAGAGATACAAATTTTTTTCAGCAGCTTCTCCAAATATCCTCTAAAAAAAAGAGAAGATATCTGAACACAAAAGTTGGTTATCGCTGTCCACTATAAATCAACACACAACTGAAAAATCAGGAACTAAGGGTCAAGAAAAATCAATAGTGTTCCATTTTATCTCCCAAATTATATCACGCTTAAATCTGTTATTTCTGATAATAGATAATTTCTAATCCTCATACAAAATAAATTCTCAGGCAAACAGAAATATAGGCAAACTACCATCATTAGTCTTATGACAGTATAAGATGTTATGTTGGCCAGACAAGGTAGTATATGCCTGTATGTCCCAGCTACTCAAGATGGCTGAGACAGGTGGATCACAAGTTCAAGGCCAGGTGAGCCAATTTAAAGGGACCTTATGGCAAAAGAGGGGTGGTGATATAGTTCAGTGTAAAATGCTTCCTGTACTCAAGAACCTGGGTTCAATATCAGTACTGCGAAGAAAAAAAAAAAAAAAAGAAAAGATGTTGCTTTGGTTTATGATTTTTAAAAACATGTATGATATACAGATCTGCACCAGAATCTTGAATAGAGCATTATGCTTTTATGCCACGACACAAACTTTTTTTTTTTTCCTTTTTTGAAGTACTAGGGATTAAACCCAGGGACTGCTGATGTATCTCCCCAGGCATTTTAACTTTATTATGAGACAGAATCTTGGTAAACTGCCCAAGCTGAAGGCCAGGAGTTTGGCTCAGTGGCTTAAACGCCTGTCTAGCAGGAGCGAGGTTGTGAGTTTGATCCCCAGTGCCGGGAAAAAAAAAAAAAAAAAAAAAGGTAAATTACCCAAGCTGGCCTCAAAATTGTGACCCTCCTGTCTCAGGTCCGCAAGCAGCTGACATTATAGGATACACCATTACAGCCAGCTCAAAGTCTTAATTCAAAATCTTAATTCTTAGGGCAACAAAATGCTTATGCCTCAATTACGGTAAACTTTGAGGATAGCATTCATTATCCTCAAATTGCTACACCAACTATTTACTAACAAAATACTATGGTCTCCACAACATGATTTATCCAGTAAGCATTAAATAAACACCAATATCACAAGGTTGTTTTGTTTGAAGAAGCTCGCATATATTAAAATGCTTAAAAGTATCTGAGAACATGGTCACATATTTTTATGAGCAAAATCCTGTTACTGTACCCCACACACTGCAACAAAAGATCTATGACATAATATTAAATACATTTTTATCAATCACTTAATATTTTGTAAAAAAGTCCTTTTGTTTCTTTAGAAAAAGTTAATTTTTTCCATGAACAAAAAAATATCTTTGTAAGGCAAATGAATGTCCATACCTCAGGTTCATCGGTTGTGTACAGTCAGTAAGAAATGTGTTTAAGGAAACACACTGACACTAATATGATTATAGAAATGGGACTGATCACACTCCTAAACCAGGAGTTGTTTTATGGCTCAATGCAAACAATATAAATTGAGATTACAATTGCTAAAGACAAGTAGAGAGTAAAGAATAACCTAGATCAATTGCTTAAAGACAGTATAAAGGAGATGGCTACATGAAAATTGACAGAAAGGAAGGGATTACCTGAGCCAGATAAAACACATTAAATGTTCAAAGGTACACAGAGACAACAGTTGCAGAAGTTTAAAGTTAAGGGAAGCCAGGGATACAGCTCAGCAGCACAGTGCCTGCCTGGCAAGTGCAAGGTCCTGAGTTTGACTCCCAGTACAAAAAACAAACAGACAAAAAAACCCACAAAAATATAAAGTTGAGGACTATTAACAGATTATATATAATGGGAAAAAGAAGAAATTATGAGTTAGTTTTTAATAGAGAATTATTTCATGAAATTGACAATTGGTAACAATTTAAGGAAAAGTGTTTCAACAAGGAGTTCTGTAACAAACAATGTGTCACAGGTTACAGAGGGAAGAGGGAAAAAACATTAATATGTTCATAAATATCAGTCACATTTCAGGAGTAAGAGATCATACTTTATTCATCATCTGCTTTGGACTGGGAAAATCTGATGTGTAAATTCAAATAAGAAGCTAAAGAAAAGCTCATAATATAGTATAGTAATATACCACAGAGCTAGGAATCTAGCTCAGTGGCAGATTTTGCCTAATATACACAAGGACCTAGATTCAATCTCCAGCATCACAAAGAAAAACAATAAAAGATTACACAAGGTGGTCAATTTATATAATATAAAAGTCACATAAAACCCTAATTTAAAAAAAAAACCTTAATTTCAGGATAATACTAGAAAAGTCATTAATAGACGTTTCTAAGGGAAAGAACATAAAACTAAAGTGAGAGTTAAAAGTTTACACCTGTGCTCATCCATAAACTAAATTTATGCTACTCTGAGTTTCTAAATCAAAAACAAAACAAAACAAATACATCAAAAAACAGTAATCTAAATACTCACCATATTGTTAACATTCTTTAAGATAGTAGTGAGGCCGCTTATAACCAAAGAAAACTTGTATTTGGAAATATTGATTAGACACTCCTTGTTGTGTTCAGTACTGACTTTGGTATGTGTATTTTGCTGTCCTGTTTTTATTGGAAGCTGAGGAGGAAAACAGGTTAAGAGTTTACCCTTCAAAATGACTAACTTTTTTCCACTGAAAATAATGACATTTTAGGAAATGACAGTTTATCACTTATCAATGACAGTTACCTATATTTTTACCTCAGGGCTCCAATTTTTAATATTTAATAGCTTTTATAAGAAATCTTTGGAAATTTCAATTTTTGCAGTTTGCTTTCTGAAGACATAAATCTTTATCTACAAAATTAACCCTTTTACCGAGCACTACAGAAGAAAAAATGGATGACTTCTAGGAAGAGCCATTTCCTTGTAGCCAAAAATTAATTCAGAGAATATCTTCAATAAAATGCACACAAATCTTTTCCTTTATACACTGAACTCAAACCTGAAAAGAAGAGTTCCAGAAAAACCTATTCTCCAGACTTTTAATCAATAATGGCAAATAACTGTCGATGATTCAGCAATAAGAACAACCTGTAAAACCTAGCACAGAGTTAAGACTGATTGAAAAAAGATAACCATGCTCAGCTACATAACTGAAGCCATACAAAACAAATACATATCATAGGAAAAAAATATCCTTTGAAAGGATCACATTAACATTGAATGAGTTATGTCAAACTGCCTACAAATTCATCTCTAATCTGTCCAAAGGTAGCATTCTGTACATAAAGCATCACACACCAATTTAGACTCTGCTAGGATGGGAATGTGGCTCAGCTGTAAACTGCTTGCCTAATACATGCTGGTTCCTAAGTTTGACTGTGTGTGTGTATACGCACGCATACTGCTAATGCTAATACAAACATCTTGCTAATGCTGACAGAGAACTCTGGTAAGGTTCTGTGCAAACCAATAAACCAACCAACCTAGGTTCAATTATCAATTTGAAAATCATACAAAAAAAGGTGGAAAGAGAAGAAACGGGATCTCAAGTTTGCTAAATCAATAACAAATGATTAATCTAACAGTAAAGAAATAAAGGGAGTGCATTTTAGGGAATAGGGGAACAGGCAGAAGAGACGTTACAAAATTACGTGCTGTTCATTACAAAGATTGTAGAGGGAAAAACCTTAAAAGATCAAAAAAGGGTGACAATGTATCTTATCAATCTTCCCAGTGTCCCACCCCCACAGAATGGTAGAGAGAGCACAACAGTAAAATTATAATTCAAAAACATCTACATTGCTGGGCGTGGTGGCACATGTTTACAATCCCAGCACTCGGGAGGCTGAAGCAGGAGGATCATTATGAGTTCAAAACCAGCCTGGGCTACAAAATGAGCTCAAGGCCAGCCTGAACAACAAAGTAAAACCCTGTCTCAAAAAGAAAAAAAGAAAAAAAAAAAAAAACTACATTAAAATAAGTATATAACCCTCCACCCAACAAAGCAAAAACAAACACTGTGATAAAAGAACAAATCAAAAGTTTGAGCCCAGCCTTGGCAATTTAGCAAGAATCTGTCTCAAAGTAAGAACAAAAAACAAAAAACAAACAAACAAACAACAACAACAACAAAATAGGGTTGAGGATTGTCTTAAGTTACTTTTCTCTCATTGTTGAGATAAAACATCTGACATCCAAAATTAGGGAAGGAAAGGTTCATTTCCTACAGTTGTTGGGGGTTTTAGTCCATCCTCAGTTGGCTCCAAGGCAGCGTGGCATGGTGGGGCAGCCATTCATGGTGGCCGCAAACAGCAAGGGGCAAACCAGCAAGAGAGGGAAGACACACCTCCCTCCTGCCCTTACACTATGTTGGCTCCACCACTGGGTGGGTTCCACATTCACATCATCAATCCCAGCACCACACAACAAACCAACCATGAACACTAGACTCAGCTGTGTCCATGCCACGATTACATAAGACTTGGTGGGGCCACAGGAACATAAACCATAAGAAGGATGTAGCCCACAGCAAAGGCCCTTGGTTCAAACTCTAGCACTGCAAAAAATAAAAAAATAAAAGAAATGGAACAGTAGCCAGGCATGGTGGCACATGCCCATAATCCCAGCACTTAGGAGGCTGAGGGAGGTTACAAAGTGAACTCCAGGCCAGCCTGAACTGCATGGTGAGAACCTGTCTCAAAAAAGACTAAAAAAAAAGAAAAGAAAGATACAGAAGAGTCAGATGAAATGTAAAACAACTTGGCAAGTTTTTATAGTGGTTACCTTTAGAGAATGAATGGAAATAACATAGAGATAACAGGAGACATAAGAATGGTACAGCAAAAACTCTGTAGTCTTCAATTTGAATAGAAAGCATCTATACAAACTCTCAATGTACTTTATTTTTATTAAGAAAATAAAATGAGTTTCTACCTATACCCATAAATTATGATCAGTCCCATGATAATAAACATCTCTACCCAACCATAATCTTCAAACACTATTTCCTCATAAAAGTAACCAGGACTCCTTTAGAAAATGGCTGATTCCATGACTGGGGCAAAAAGGTACATGATGAGCCTGGAACATTTTGTCATACTAGACAGCAATACAGACTAGTAAGGGCCCAATCAGAAAGACTCAGGAATGAATTCTAAATAGGCTCACACTCATCAAAAATAGAATAATTTTAAAACTGCCATGGACAGAAGCTCTAATTTATTAAAGCATATAAGCTATGTTTAAATCCATACTTCTGCTTCCATACAGAATAATTTATAGCAAGACAAATTATTCAACTTTACTTTTTATAAAATGAAATACAAAAATCATCTATTTATCAGATTTCAGAGAGTTACTGCAGGAATGAGAACTAAAAAGGCTACAATCCCAAAAAGGGGTAAACTACAGTGAAGGTGATCATCTCCAGCTGCTTTTTCCTTGAGGCATTCACAGAATCTGGGCAGAAAAATATAAGGTCATTCTCAGACAAAGTACATGGGCTAAGCAAGAGAGAAACCATGAAGCAGTCTGAAGGCCACTGAAAACTAAAGTGGCAAAATTGAAGGCATGAGGATTTCAAATCCGTAAGTGAATGGAAGAAGGTAAAAGGCTAAGATAAAAATTTCTGAGAAACAGAGAAATTTGAAAGTTTTCCAGTCCCAGGAAGACAAAATAATAGTTAAGAACGTGGTAGTGGAGGTATCTTAGTAATATATACAATAGTCAGTTATAAGCCCTGAAGAGTTACAGCCTCTACAAATAGGTGCAACCACAGCAACTGGAACTTTTAATATGCTACTAGGAGTGTAAATTAGCAATAACTTTGGAAATGACATTTTCTGCTAAAACTAGACATACTCAGAAATTTCACTAGACATAACAGAAACACTAACATGTTCACCAAGACATGTACAACAACGTTTATAGCAATACATCTTACAATTTCCTGGAATTGGACATAATTCAAACGTCTATTAACATTTTTCAAATAAATTTTTAAAAAATAGTATACTAATACAAAAAAAAAACTACACAGCAATAGAAATGACAAACTGCAAGTTTAACTTCACAAAAATAATGAAGGATAGAAAGTCAGAACAAAAGAGATACTGTATGGTTACATTTGCAAACATATGCTAAATTCATCCTATGATTTTAGAAGAAAGGATAGTATAGAACCTTTGAGGTAGTGGCCAGAAGGAAACAAGGCAGAAAGAGGGTCTACTGGAATGCCAATAATGGTTTATTTCTTCACTGGTTACACTAATGCTTTTTTTATGTATTTATTTTTATTTTTAAAGGGAATAAAACAACAATAAAACAAAACAAACAGTGATAAGAGAGCAGAAAATAAATAGTTACTATATTACATATTGCTGTCCTCTAAATAGTTGCTCAGGCTACTGGCTTTAGGCTGGCTCACCAGCAGGGTTTAGATTCCTTTCTGGTTCTCCCCACTCCATGCTCCAGCTGCCTCACAGGCAGGGGATTAGCTGACTTCCTAGTTCTCGCCATTCCGTGTGCTGGCTGGCTCACAGGTTGGGGCTTAGCTGCCACACTGATGTGTTTATTTTGTGAACATTTAAGCTGTATGTGTGCAATTTGTATTGACTTCTACAAGTATAGGTCAACAGAAAGTTTGCTAAATATGTTACTTAAATCCATGGTTCCTAATTGTTATGGATTAAAAACTGGTGGTCAACTTAGCACCAGCTGAATTAATTCAGCTGGTGTTGAGTAAAGATGGCCCACCTGAAGAAAGTTACCAGCGTAAATAGAGACGTGGAGAAGAAGAGTGAGGTGCTGTGGGTTCTTTCAAGAGTTGCTGTTCGAGCCGATGGTTCTTCCAAAGGTGCTTGTCATGCTGGCTTCCCCATTTGGATTCTGCCATTATCATCAGAGGAGCTCAGGACCTCGTCTATGAGAGTGGCTGTGGTTCATGTTGTGGGAGTCCTGCTCCTCACATTGTGCATCACTTCCTGGCTCCGGAGGGGAAGATGTGTGCTGGAGAAACTTGTCATGCTGGGCTTCCTGACCTGTACTCGACTGTTACTGTCGGAGGCGCTCGGGACTTTGTTGCCGCTGAGGATGGCTGTGGTGCTCTTCAGGGCAGCCCTGCTTCTTGTTTTGTGTGTGACTTCTTGGCTCTAGTGTAGAACCCTCAACCCACTGCACAGCTCCTTCACCCCGCTGGCATAGACTTTCTAATTCCATCGCTGACCTTTGGCCTTTCCAGCACAGAACCATAAAATAGTCTGGTGTGAGTCCTTATTGTGGGCTCTTAGATTTCCAGTTGGATTTGTGGGAGGCATTGTCATACATTTTGGGTCTTTAGCTGGACTGTTGCAGGACACTTCTGTGGGATCCAGGCCCTCGGCTAAATATCCTGGGTCTTAGTGTGTGGACAGTTTCCTGCACTTTCTTGTGTTTAACTCTGGGTGACTATTATAAAACAGTATTAGGAATCCTGTATCCTGTATGCAACTGTTCTCCCTGTAACCCCTGACTACAACTCTAATGATATTAGAAAACAAAAACAAATGCTCACTTGGTAGATACAGAAGAATTGTGGGACACAGTGAGGTGCTATACACTCCCCGCTTTATGGAAGACTTGTCTTAACTATGGGAAGTGCTGTCTCTCAGCCCTTTCAGGGACTATCTCACCTGCAAAAAAGGGTCTGGCCTAAAGTCCCATCCTTTCCAGGTAGCTCACATCCAATGACTAACTGACATAATAATATAAAGGTCTGTATACTTCTATCCCATTCTGAGCAACTCCAGAACTCCCCACAGTGGGGCTGACCAAAGCTGATACAGAATTCAAGGTACAGCTTAGACTGGCCAGTGTGCTTTACTCCCAGGTGCTGATCCCAAAGGAATGCCCTAGCAAACCCTAGGGTTCCAGAGCAGTAGGCAACAGGTGCTAAAATGAGATTTTTAAATTGGCAATGAAAGAGAAATAGTAACTACAGAACAATGGCCTAGCACAGTGGTGCACTCCTATAGTACCAGCTACTTGAGAAACTACTTGATTGCAAAACTGGGCAACATAATGAGATGCTGACTCAAAAAAACCACAAAACAATAGAATCAGAAAAATACTGTTAAATTCTGAGCTCTGAAGAAAAAGACTTTTTTCAGAAAAAAGTGATTAACTACCAAACAAAAGCTAAGTCTAAAGGCCAGGCCAGAGTGCCTCTCCTACAGTTATTCCTCTCCTGCAGGAAGAGGATAAGAGAAATCTAAGGACTAAAACCAGTGCTTAATTATCATCCATTCATTCATATATAAATATAAACAGTGCAGAATTAATTTAGTATAACATATAAATATAATTATCCAAATATAGCCATTCATTTGTGTATATAAAGGCAGGCTTAGTCACATATCAAATATAGAGATATGGGTGGACATAACTATCTATATCTCTATGTTTACATGCTGAGTTTCAAAGAAAGTTGAACTCCCGAACAAGGTAAGTCTGTCATGCCAAGATCAAAGGCCTTCATGGGAAAGAGTAAGACTGACACATGGAATAGAAACATCTAAGTGGATGCTCCCAAAAATATTGTACTCTCCAGTTCTCCAGGATCTTCCGAGTCTGCAGAAGTGGTCCATCACTGCCTACTTAAGAATAAGCACTTCTCAAACTTGTTTAAGAGGTCTCTCCTCTGAAAGACAATATATGACACATCCTTTCCAGGATTTGCCTCTACCTCCCTTTGGACCAAAGAGAGGCATGAAGAAATTTTGGGTGTATGAAACATCCTGTAACCTAACTATGATGATGCTCACTGCCAAAATTCAGACTATAATTTAAAAGGATAAATGTTACCATACACAAATTATGTATCAAATTTTTAAAATACGAGATCAGAGGTCAATTCTAACAAATATTTATTGACATCTTATTTGCTAGATAGAAATACAGGTCTTTGAACACAAAAATGAGTAAACAAGGCCAGGCGTGATGGCGCACACCTACAATCCCAGTACTTAGAAGGCTGAGGTAGGAGGATCACTGCAAGTTCAAGGTGAGCCCAAACTGCACAGTGAAACTGTTCCAAAAAGACCAAAACAAACAAACAAAAAAAGAGTAAACATATCCTCTAGATACATTCTGAAATTCTGTCAAAACCTCTCTTTTCTCTGAACACAGTTTTTCTTGGGCAATTCCATGTATTCACTGACTGTTCTGGTAATAGCTACTACGACAAATGCTAACAAGCCCCCAAAAGTCCCACTCTCTGGGGGCCCATCCTGATACAGTCTCTTCTGTTGAGTTTCACAAAAACTTGCAAATATGATGGGATCTCACTCCATGATTGTTACATTATACAGAAAAAGAAACTTTGCAGATATAATTAAGGTTCCTAGTAAGTTGTTTTGAGTTAATCAAAGGAATATTATCAGCCAGGTATGCTGGTACACATGGGTAATCCTAAAACTCAGCCAGCTGAGGCAGGAAGATCACTGTGAGTTTGAGGCCAGCTTGCATTACAAAGCAAGGGCCTGTCTCAAAAAAAGGGATATTTAAATAAATAAATAAATAAATAAATAAATAAATAAGTGGAGGGTATTAATCCCAGATGAGCCTGGCCTAATCATGTGAGTTGTGAACAATGATAGGAATGACTGGGGTGTAGCTCGACAGTAGAAGACATGCTCAAGGCTCTGGACTTGATCTCCAGTCCTGCAAAAACTAGATAGATAAACAGGTATGAAACAGATAAGATACTTTCCATTGGATGTAAAACAAACAAAAAAGGTAGAGAAAAAATGCCATATGAGAGGAAACTGCAAGTGGTCTTTAAGAAATGAGGGCCTATGTCCTACAACTAACTTATAAGGAACTAAATTCTGCCAACAAACAAGGTGTAGATAAGAACCCTACACCTCAGATGAGTCTGCAGCTCCAACAGATACTTTCATTTCAGCTTGGTGGAAAACTGAGCAGAGAACCCAGCTAACCAATGCCCAGATTACTTAAACACGGAAACTGAGAAACTGGATAAAATGGAGATCAACAGTATGTATTTAAAAATTATGTACATATCTGAACATAATTACACCTGTACAAGAAGTATAAGAGTATCCAACAACTAGCTATCAAAAGGTTCATGTAGGCTTATTAAGCTGGAGATCCAAATGGGCCAACTAACTAAATCCAAGAATTAGGCAGGCTTACCCACAGACTCCAGGCAATGTTGGCCACTCCCCATTTCAGGGCTACGACCCTAATCAACTCTTGGAATGCTGAGGTAGAGGAAACCTCTTGTATTCAGTAGCAAGCATTTTCCCAGGCAAAGACAGGTGGAGCTGAGGTTTGTGCACCCAGTCATTCCCCTCCCTGGCTCTGTCTCTCTGTCAGTTTCTCTCTGTCTCTGTCTCTCATTCTTGCTCGCTGATTAACTAAGTGGGAATGAAGGAAACGTGTAATTATGTTCAGATATGTACATAATTTTTAAATACATATTATTGATCTCCATTTTATCTCAACTTGCTCAGAAGCCCTACAGAGTAGAATACAGGGAAGAAAAGTGGTACTCAGACCCACTAACCTCCAACAGACAGGACCAAAATCTATGAAGAAGAAAAGGCAAGAATAAGGAGTTCTGGCCAGGCGTGGTGGCGCACGGCTTGGGCTACAACGCGAGCGCAAGGCCGGCCTGAGCTACATAGTGCGACCCTGCCTCAAAAAAACCAGGGCCAGGGCCAGGAGTTTGGCTCAGTGCCTTAAGCGCCTGCCCTGGCAGGCACGAGGTTGTAAGTTCAATCCCCGGTGCCGCAAAAAAAAAAAAAAAAAAAAAAAAGAATAAGGAGTTCTACGCAACCAAGAATTTGGATATGTAACATTGAGTAGAAACCTAAATGAAGTGCCAGGCATGGTGGCGCACACCTGAAATCACAGCACTCATCAGGAGGTTGAGGCAAAAGGATCACTGCAAGTTCAAGGCCAGCCTGGGCTACAAAGTGAGTTAAGGCCAGTCTAAACTGCACAGTGAAACAAAAAACCCTGTAAATTCTGTAAGAGAAAGATACCATTGACAAAAAAACAAGAAGTGTAAGAGTTTCTAACAGCTAGCTACCAAAAGATTCATGTGGGCTGGGGATATAGCTCAGCAGCACAGTGCCTGGTACCAAACAAACAAACAACAGTTTATGCAACTAATAAACAAGGTTGTTTTATCTATTAATAAGACAAATAATGGAAAAACCAGTGAAGAAACAGGAAGCAATTCAAAGATGAATAGTCAGTAAACAGTGAAACACTAACATTACTAATAATTTTAAAAGTGCAAAAGAGGATTGAGGATATAGTTCAGTGGTAAAATGTGTGTCTATGAGGCCTTGGCACCACATCAAAAAAATACAACATAAAATTAGCTCGTTTTTTGGTCACTATGTTTTTTACAAAAAAAGTACTCCTGGAACACATACAAGGAAATAATTATGCCCGAGTGGGAAGAAAGTGGGGCGCACCTTAAAAAAAATAATAAAGATAAATTCACAATATTTTAGTGGATTTTTTCTTTTATGGGTTTCTATTCAATTAACATGAGTTAGTTTCACAAATGGGGAAAAAAGTGAAATTTGTTTTAAACATTTCATGCTACCTAACAGAAATCTTTGGGTGTAATAGAAATGTAGGGCCAGGGATATAGCTCAGTGGTGCAGTGCCTGCCAGGCAAGTGCAAGCACAAGGTCCTGAGTGTGATTTCCAATTAACACCCCCCCCAAAAAAGTAGAGGGTCAAAGAAAACTAATCACCTTTAACTGTGGTCTCTATTAACAACTTATTAGCTACTTAACATACAAGATTCAACAAAAATAGGATTTAGTAGAACAAGGCAAATCATTAAGCAAAGTACTCTACGAACAATGGGCAATTTGTTTCTACTTTCACTCAGAAAATTCTTTAAAAGGTCATAGGCTAACATTTTTGCTGGCATACATTCTAAGCAGTTCCTAAAAGGTCCTTGAGAGACTGTGATGGGCATACCCATGTTAACATTCACTTAAAGTAAGTTTTCATCTGTATGTGACAAAAAAGCAAAGAAAAAAATCACTCCGAGGAAAAAGGGACCCAATGCATCAGCTCTAAATAAATCAAGAAAATACAGAGCCAGGCATGGTGGCGCACACCTGTAATGCCAGCACTCATGAGGCTGAGGCAGGAGGATCCTTGTGAGTTCAAGACCAGCCTGGGCTACAAAAGTGAACTCAAGGCCAGCCTGAGCTGCATAGTGAGACCCTGCCCCCCCAAAAACAAAACAAAACAAAACAAAACAACAACAACAAAAAAAACGAAAGAAAGAAAAAAGAAAAGATATAAAATATTGGCAGGGTGTTATGGCACAGGCCTGTAATCCCAGCACTTAGAAGGCTGACACAGGAAGAGTCCCAGGCCAGTTTGGATTACATAGAACGTAGACACTGTCTCAAAAACAAAACAAAGAATAACAACAACAACAACAACAACAACACACACACACACACACAGAGGAAAAAGAAAAATATATATATATATATATATATATTTAATACTGCATTAACATTCACTTCCCCAAAGTGGATTCCATAACACTGGCATGTAATAGGACTTGATACGGCACCCAATGAACTTCGAAAAACATTTTTTTTTTTAACTTTTGACATCTCTTCTAAAATCACACTGCAACTTGTTTTCAAAGTAGTTCTTATTTTCAGAGAAACATGACAAGCAACCTAAACTGGTCTTGAATTCATGATCCTCCTACCTCAGTCTTCTGAATGCTAAGATTATCATTCCCTCTAAGAACTTCAAACATTTTATTTTTATCTTCATTTTACTATTCCATTTCAAAAATATAATCAAACCTATGATTACAAAGATATTATCCCTCTGACAAGGCTAAATGCGAAAGATAAAAGTTGTTAACAAAGAAGTAAATGACACAGGATATGGCTAAGTTGATAGTACATGAAAGACTAGTTAGGCAGTGTGGTAACATTCCAAAATTTAATACTGAGCTCATAAGACAGGTATTAAATAATTAACTGAAAAATATGGATGCTATAAAAACATTTGTAGGCAAAGAGATTAGCATGAAGCCAAATCAGTTTTGCTAACAAGTGAATTCCAACATTAACCTAAATATCTCTTGCTTTTTAGTTTCTTCCCTTCCTACCACTCCAAACTTACAGACTACCACATTCTTTATTCACATATAAAGAACCTACTTATACCTAACTCACAAATAAAAAAAATATTTATACCAGTTATCCCCACCACTACTAAAACTCCGAAAACCATTTCCCAAATACCCGTTTTGGTTGT
Organism: Dasyprocta punctata; assembly: GCA_004363535.1. Lineage (NCBI taxonomy): Eukaryota > Metazoa > Chordata > Mammalia > Rodentia > Dasyproctidae > Dasyprocta > Dasyprocta punctata. The sequence goes on along the minus strand of RJWM01005222.1, from coordinate 77,689 downwards.
CTAGATATCTAATTACCCAGGCAGGGAAAGATTTGTTTCTGTCAGATATAAACTTGGATCACACTGTTTCCATATAAAAAAATGCTCACTCTTCCTTTTCCCTTCTATATAATCATTCAGTACAAAAGTCGTTACGTAGAGCTGAGCAAGTAGGCATCTGAGTATGTGTTTGCGAGAGCGGGAGATGCAGGAGTCTGAGCAAGGGGAGGAAAGCATTCCAACAGAAGAAACAGAGCACGAGGCAGACGAAGTGGTGTCCACATGGACAGGCAGCCCAGCAGAGGGTGACACAGAATGAACAGGACAAGGACAGACTCTCTCACAAAAAACAGCCAGGAACAGAGACTAAGCAAGGTGAAAACAGTATCTACCTAGGAGAACAGGTCACATACAGTGACAGAACCCAAATGTGATACGGACAGAGTTCATGAAAAAGATAACCCCAGATGGGATGTCAAGCCTGAGTGTGATAAAGAGAAAAGACACAGGCCCAGCAAGGGGTGGCAGACTGTACTGGTTTTCTGCATGGTGGGAAAGAGGTATCGCAGTACAGAGCTGAGCAAGGCGAGGAGGATGAAGGCACTGGAAAGCAGCAAGGGTAGTGTTTGAGCCTGGACAGAGTAAAGTAGATGGCCACAGTGGGTGGGTTGGGGTAGGAAGGCACCAAGGGATGCTAGAGCCCAAGCAGAGTGAAAAAGCCATCTGTGCTAGATACATCCTTCTGTGGTACTCCATGTTTAAACTGAAAGTACTAAGTATATCTCACTGAGCTATTACTTTCTGGATAAATCTAAAAAACATAAAAAGGTCAAAGGGAAAGCAAAAGACAGTACACATCACAGTAGTAGTAATAAAAACGCTAAGCAAATAAGCTCAGAAACAGAAAAAATCTCAATTTACAACAAATGAGACACAAAAATTAAACAGTAATTTAATTAATACATACTTCTAAATATAATTGAGCTGGAAAAGAAGTTGATCCCACTGAATGAAGTGTGGGGCAGCCAGTCTGCAAAATGACTCCCAAAGAGTCATCCAAGTAGTCATACCTCCTCCACTGAACCATGGCTATCATTGTAACTAACAGAATTTGTTATTTAGAGATTAGCCTAGATGATGAAGGTTTTCATCTTGAACTGGCTTATTCTTTCAAGACACCTGTTTCAGAGAAAACCAATAACTATGTCACGAGAACACTCGGGCAGCTTATGCAGAGGTCCACAGGGCAAGGAATCAATTCTCTGACAGCATTCAGGTTAAAGAACTGTGAAGCACATTCTCCCCAGGCAAGCTTTTAGGTGCCTGTAGCCTCAGCCAACAACTTGCCACAACCTCATGAGAACCTGTACCTGGCACCCACCTAAGCCTTCACCATATTCCTGGTTCCTCCAGAAGTATAAGAAAATAAATGTCTGCTGTTTTAAGTGGCTAAAGTTTAGGTAATTTGTTGTTCAGAATACACAGAGTATGTAAGTTCTGGAAGTTTAAAGAGCACCAATTACAGACCCTCAAGAAAAGAAAAATAAGGCTTTGTCCCAGAAGATCCTTGCTGACTACAGAAAAGTATGAAAAAGGATACTATTTAAATTCTAATCAAAGGGCCATTTACAATTCTGTTGAAAGAACACAAATGACACAGACCACATTAAGAGGGTAAAAGATTATTTCTTACATCTAAAATGATATATCCTTACTAGAAATTATATATCTCAAGTTATCTGGAATTTCTAGTTAGTAAACATTTTATATATTAAAAAAAAGTGAACACCTTCTATGTGTCAGGCATTATGATGAGCAATGGAGATAAACTTGTAAAGTCAATATTGATCTATGACACAGAAAAATGAATTTGACTTTTTTTTTTAAGATTCTACATATAAGAGAGACGACACAGTATTTTTCTGTATGGCTTATTTGGCTTGACATAATATCCTGCAGATCCATCCAAGCTGTAGCAAATGAAATAATTTCCTTTATATATTTGGGGGGTGGGTACCAGAGATCGAACTCACAACCTCATACCTGCCAGGCAGACGCTTATGCCACTGAGCTAAATCCCCGGCCCTACTTTTTGAGACAGGGTCTCACGATGCAGTTTAGGCTGGCCTTGAACTCACTTTGTAGCCCAGGCTGGTCTCAAACTCACAACAATCCTCCTGCCTCAGCCTCCCGAGTGCTGGGATTAAAGGCATGCGCCACCACACCCAGCTCCTTTTCATATTTTTAAATCAGTCTATTTTCCCCTCTGTATAAGCAATCACTTTATATTCCCCCCCCACCAAGAGACAAGATCTTGCTATGTTGCCCAGACTAGCCTCAAACCTCTAAGATCAGATGACCCTCCTGCCTCAGCCCCCCAAGTACCTGGGGTTACAAACGTACCACTGCACCTTGCTTCCTGCTATTTTAAGTCTGAGCAACATTCTACTCTGTGTGTGTGTGTGTGTGTGTTGTGTGTGTGTATGTATCACATTTTCTTTAGCCATTCATCCACTGACAAACAGGTTACTTCCATGTCTTGCCAATTGTGTATAACACGGTAATGAATAGAGGGGTTGCAGATATTTTTGCAACAGCGATAGTGGAGGTTTCATCCTTTAGGTAAATACCCAGAAGAGGGACTGCCATAACAATACTTCTGAAACACCAAAATTCTATACCGTATACCATAAGGAATTTTTTTAGTGATGAGTCAATGGATATATTTATTGTTTATGGATATATTTATTACTTAATATATATATTACTATATAGTTCACAAAAAACTTTTATCTTCATAAATTATTAGGAGTATTACATTTATTCAATCATCCAATAGAGTAGTTTCTATAAATAATACACTAAACATCTCATTTAATCACACAATTACCATTATCTTGATTAATCTCTCAGTCTCATTCTTTGCCACTCTCATTTCATTCTCCTACCACTTTCCTCAACCTCTGAGAGGTACCACCTCTGAGCTCCACAGGTCTCTCCTGCATGCTGTCTGAGCCACTTTAACCTCTCCTGGATGGTTCTTACAGGAACTGTAACTATAGCCATACGGTACATAGGTTAATACCCTCATTCATGCTAGAATGTAAGTTCCATGGGAGCAAGAAAGGTATTTTATTCCCTGCGTAATCCTAGTTAGGCACTTTAAAACATAATAAATGCTTGCAAAGTAAAAGAATGAAAGAGTGATAGAATGTCTCTCTCTTTTTTTTTTTTTTTTTTTTTTTTTTTTTGTGGCACCGGCGCTTAAGCCACTGAGCCAAACTCCTGGCTAGAATGTCTCTTCTATCTCCCTCAGCAACTACCTTTTTATTACCAAGGACAGTGTATCTCAAACTGTGGCTCAACAACAGGTAGTCCCTGCTATCTACCAACTGGAGTACAGACAAATTAGTAATTTCAGAGTGAAAGACCAATCAACCATGTCCTTTGGCTATATTTTACCCCTTGAACTACAAAAAAAATTCTACAATAATCCTATAGCATAAACCACCATCAGCCTGTTTTCTTAATCCTCGAAACATGTATCTTCCCAGGCCAGTGATAACGAACTTTTAGAGCTTTTAATGATACAAACTTCCCTCTGCGACATGAATGTTGTAGTTTTACCAACCTGGGCCATCAACTGGGCAGTATTTTCCTGGAGAAACTAGATGTTCAAAAACAGATCTACTGGCCAGGCATGGAGGCACATGCCTATAATCGCAGCACTCAGGATCACTGTGAGTTTGAGACCAGCCTGGGCTACATAGTGAGTTCAAGGCCAGCCTGAACTACACAGTGAGACTCAGCCTCAAAAGACAAAAACGAAGATAAAAACAAACAAACAAAAAAAAACAGACTTACATTTGGAGGGCCTCCAACAACAAACTCAGCTCTCTACCAACTTATCCTACAGTAAAGTCATGCACAGGAGTTTCTGTTTATCCCACCTTTCAGAGTAGACACTTTTAAACTTGTTTTTTTTTTTCCCAGCCTTATTGAGGCATAATTGATAAAAACTGTATGTATTAAAACTGCACAATTTTATTTCCATCCCCACTCCTTTTTTTATTTTGTTTTTATTTTATTTATTTGAGACAGTCTTATTAAAGTGCTAAATTGCCTATGCTGCACTCAGTCTTAGAATCATCTTGCCTCAGCCTCACAGAGTACTGGAATTATAGGCATGCACCACCATTCCCAGCTATACAATACAATTTGGTATAAGTACACACCATAAAATGATTACTACAACCAATGTAACATACCCACAACCACCATCCTACATCGCTACGTTTCTTGAGGTGAAGAGGGAATAGTTAAGATGTAACAGTAGATACTGCAGATGTTTAGATATTTAACGTGAAGCCAGATGTGGTGACATATATCTGTTATCCCTGCACTTGGGAGGCTAAGGCAGAAGGATCACTGCCAAGTTCAAGGCCAACCTGGACTATAAACTGAGTTCAAGGTCAGGCTAAACTGCACAGTAAGACCCTGTCTCAAAAAGACAAAAATAAATAAGTAAATAAATAAATTGATTAATTAAAGTGAAAACAAAGTAGAATCAGCAGACATAAGAAATGCCTGTTAAGATGAAAAATGGAAACCAAGTAAACACTAATTTTTTTTTTTTTTTTTTTTTGCAGCACTGGGGATCAAACTCACAGCCTCACACGTGCCAGACAGGCACTTAAGCCACTGAGCCAAACTCCCAGCCCTAGTTTTTTGAGGCAGGGTCGCACTATGTAGCTCAGGCCAGCCTTGTGCTCGCGTTGTAGCCTAAGCAGGTCTTGAACTCACAACGCTCCTCCTACCTCAGCCTCCCAAGTGCTGGGATTAAAGGCGTGTGCCACCACGTCCGGCAACACTAATTTTGAGGAAAACAATGTAGAATGAAAATGTAAACATGGTGGCACATGCCTGCAATCACAGCACATTGGGAGGCTGAAGCAGGAGGATTACAAAATTCAACTGCTACCTGGGCAACTTGGCAAGATCTTGTCACAAAATAAAAAATAAAATGGGCTGAGGATGTAGTTCAGCACCTCTGGGTTAGATCCCTAGCACTATCAAAAAGAAAAGTTAATTATTAACATCTAAAAGCAGTAGGGAAAAGAATTTAAAGGAGGCTATTTTAAAAGGAGTAAGTGAGAATAAAATACAAAAAAAAAAGAACATTCAATATGTTAAAAATGACTGTATCAGAGTCCTTGAGACTACCTACAGGTGTACTGGTTCACTAGAATGACTCACAAGGCTCAGCATATAGTCATATTCTAAGTTATCGTTTATTACAATAAATGGATAAAAACCAAAATCAGCAAAAAGAAAAGCTGAAAATGGGGAAAAGTCCAGAAGAAACCAGGTACAAGCTTCCAAGAGTCCCTTCCCAGCTCAGAAACACAGGACATGATAAACTCCTCTAGCAATGAGATACAGCAGCACATGTGAAATACTTTTACTAAGTAAATTAATTGGATACTTTGTGCTAAAGGATTTAATTGGTGGCATCCTCTGCCTAGAACATACCAACATTTCAGATGCCAGATGGAAAGCAGGTGTTTAGCATAAATCACAAGCTATGCAAATTTTTCTGTACCATGCAGCATTCTTATTGGGGAATGGTAGGAATTCTTCTAAAAGTCCAAGTTCCCAGACACCAGGCAAGGGCAAACCTTGCAAGCACACCTTTCAAAAGATTTTCCAGCTGGGCGTGGTGGTGCACGCCTTTAATCCCAGCACTCGGGAGGCTGAGGTAGGAGAAGCCTTGTGAGTTTGAGGCCGGCTTGGGCTACAACGTGAGTGCAAGGCCAGCCTGAGCTACATAGTGCAACCCTGCCTCAAAAAAACTAGGGCCAGGAGTTTGGCTCAGCGGCTTAAGCGCCTGCCCTGGCAGGCACGAGGTTGTGAGTTTGATCCCCGGTGCCGCAAAAAAAAAAAAAAAAAAAAAAAAAGATTATCCTCCCAGGCCTACTATGTTAACTCTACACAGATTAAAAAAAAAAAAAAAAATCAAGAGTTAGACAAAGTCAAGACTTTTCCCAGGAAAACAAACAAAAAGACCTACACCAAAAAAAATATATATATATTAAAAATTATATGATTAATCAATTCCAACAAGTGGGCGAGAGAAGGAAGAAATACAAATGGAAGGATGTTACCAGTGAAACAGTATGAAAACTTTCCCAGTCCTGAAGAGCATGACTCTCCAAAATGAAAAAGATCCATTCAGTATTTAAATGTTACTGCTAGACTGCAGAATAACAAGAACAAAGAATAAAAAATCCCAAGAACTTCTAAAAATAAAGAAAAAAGCTTCTGACAAAGGTAAAAGATTCAGAATTGCACTGTTACCAATAATTTCAATGACAAACTACAAGACAATGAAGAAATGCTTTCAAAATTCTGAGAAAAAAATATTTTCATATTAGAATTTAATACCTACCCAAACAATCAAATAACAAAAAAGACAAAGATATTCTCAAACATGCAAGGCCTCAAGAGTCATCTCCTCAGCCGGGCGTGGTGGCGCACACCTTTAATCCCAGCACTTGGGAGGCTGAGGTAGGAGGTGTGTTGTGAGTTTGAGGCCAGCTTGGGCTACAACGTGAGCACAAGGCCAGCCTGAGCTACATAGTGCAACCCTGCCTCAAAAAAAAACCAGGGCGGGGAGTTTGGCTCAGTGACTTTAGTGCCTGTCTGACAGGTGCGAGGTTGTGAGTTCAATCCCCAGTGCAAAAAAAAAAAAAAAAAAGTCATCTCCTCTGGATCTTTTTTTTTGTTTTTAAGCAAGTCAGTAGAGAATGGCTTCAAACTCATGGAATCTACTAACCAAGGAAATCAACACAGGAGAGAAGAACTTACAAAATGAGAAATTAAATATAAAGATGAAGACAGAACCCAGAATGATAGCTGCATACCTGGCCTAGTAAGCAGCCAACCCTAAACAGGAAAACGGTAGGAAGTCCTTAAGAAAAACATTAGCAATGGATAGATGAATAGGTCTGATCTGTGTGAAAAACAGTACTGAAGATATATTATCATGTAAAGGATTAACAACAGTTCATTAAAATAAAAAGAAACAGGAAAAAAATTAGGCTATTCTTAACTTCAGGATACATAAAAAGTTGCACAAGAACATCACACCACTTGGCTCAGCCTGAAACACTATTACATACATCTAACTGTAGTCCCAAAAGGTAACTAACAGAAAGAAAGAAAAGGAACAATTTCTTTTTTTGTCTTTTTTTGGTACCAGAGATCGAACTCATGACCTCGCACTTGCCAGGCAGGCGCTTGTGCTACTGAGCTAAACTCCCAGCCCCAAAACAATATTTTAAAAGGTAGTTGCAGGTTTTTTTTAAGAACTGTTAGACAATGAAGATCCTCAGTTCCAAAAAGTCTAAAAACCTAAAAGTGAGAACTGGGTGTGATGGCGCATGCCTGTATGAGGCAGGAGAATCACCTTGAGTTTGAGGCCAGCCTAGGCTATAAAGTAAGCCAGCCTGAACTGCACAGCAAAATCCTGTCTCAAAAAGACAAAAAAAAAAAAAAAAAAAAAAAAAAAAAAAAACAAAAAAAAAAAAACAAACCTAAAGTGAGATTAAAGATGATACAGAGATATAGATGGAGATACATCTGAGTGTAGGGGCACATATCTATAATTCTAGCTATTTGGGAGGCTGAAGTAGGAGGATTATAAATTGGAGGCCAGCCTAGACAACCTAGTGAGACTCTGTCTCAAAATTAAAAACAAAAACAAAAAAACAACCAAGATGGCAGAGCAGTAACCAGCAGAGAAAACAGCCTCTCTGAGAGTCATTGTCCAGACATGGGACTATAGTATCACAAGGAAGACAAGAAGGAAGGAAGTGGGTCCCCTGGGCCCAGAAAGAATCTGAAGTGTGAACTGAAGCCCACAGAGAGAGTAAAAAGGAAAACTTAAATGAAGAAAAAGGCAGTAGTTGGTGATGACTTCACCCGGAGCCAGACTCACTGCATGAGATGAGCTGTTGGAACCTGGGGACATATGATCATGGTGATGGTGGAGGCTGGCGACCCCAGAGGGCCTCTGCAGAGGGGAGCAGCAGACAGGGAGGACTGCACTGGCTGGCAGTGAGTGCAGAGGACTCAGTCCTCCCACGGGAGAGAACTACGGGCCAGGAGCCATTTTGGAGTTGGGCCAGATAAGCCCAGAACCAGAACTGCTGCTGGCTTCCTCCAGCAGCCCCTAGCTGGGCACAGACCCATGGAAATTGCTTGGACTGTGGCAAGTCCAATGAGTCTGGTCTCAGGGCAGGCCTGCTAAGGTTATCTACTACTCTGCCATAAAGCAACAGCTGGCTTGCTGGGATAGAGTGGCACAACTCAGGATTCTCTCTCCACAGGCTGTCTACTAGTAAACCCAGAGAGGATCCTGGAAGTGGACTATTTGCTTTTTGTGAGTTTCTTATTTTTTCTTTTCTTGTTTGTTTGTTTTGCTTTGTTCTGTTTGTTTTGTATTTCTTTTTCTCTTTCATTTTTTTTTTTTATGAGTGTGAGAGCAGTTCCTAACCTCTTTGTGGGTATGGTTCTGTTCTGTTCTATGTTTTATCTCTTCCACCTCTCTTTTCCTTCAATCTTTTGCACCAGTTTCCCCAAGTACGCGGGATCCATCTTTGTTCCTCCAACCTTAGTTGTAATCTTTCTTTTTTCCCCCGCTTCTCTATTTTCTCCTTAATCTATTTTAAATTTTAAACCCTGAGGACAAAATTGACATACTATGGGTTTACATAATGCATATAATTATCTGGTTTGTTTTACATTTTGTTACATAATCACAAATCTAGTTCATACAGTTAAAAGTTGCAAGTTAAGGGTTAGCTCAGTTTATTGTTTTATAGGGTGTGTTTGATGCTACTGATACCACTACAGCCAAAAGTGACATAATTGTTCTAAACAGCTGTTAGCCCTGATAATCCATGACTGAGATTAACTAAGGGTTACAGAAAATACTGTGGCACAGTGCCAAAGGAACAGGGACTAGGCCAAATGAGCAACAACTTCTCATCTCCAGCAAACTGAAGACGTAAGCTTTTCCAACAGACTCAAAACCCAAAAATCAGCTACACCTGGAAGATACCGCAGAAAAGTAATCATCATCTAAGTGTCTTAAATACCACCAATAAAGCAACCCACCATAGGCAACTTACAAGCATTGCCCCAGCAAAAAAATGAGAAGACACTTAAGATGCAACCCCAGACATCCAGTTTGCCAAAGGCAAATCCAGGGGGCAAAGAGGTGGGACAATCCAAAAGGCCCCCACCAGGTCTCTCCAAAGTGGTAACAACAAAGCAATTGAATGAGGCTCTGGAAAAAATGAAATCAGAAATAATCTCTCAAATAATTACAGAGATTACCAAAATACACACCATGCTTAGCGATGTTAGAGCAGACACAGACAAAAAAAATAAACAGGCTTAAGCAAATTATGGAAGCACAGCATAGGAAACAAATGGAATCCATAAAGTAGATTCAAGCAGATGTCCAGGAGAATAAAATCTTCACTGAAAGTATTCCAAGAAGATTAGGCCAATGTGAGGACAGAATCTCAGATACTGAAGACAGGCTTGCAGTTAGTGACCAGGAAAAGAAAGATTTCTCCAAACTGTCAAGGAACCATGAGAAATCAATCCAGCAGCTGCTAAATGAGACAAAGAAGAATAATTTAAGATTAACTGGAGTCAATAAACAAGCAAGAGATATCACAAATGACATTAAAAACATGTTCACAGACATCATGACACAAAACTTTCATGGTAGAGAAAAAAATTTTTTGACATACAAGTAAGTGAGGCATATAGAACTCCAATTAGCAAAGATCAAAAAAAAAAATCTACATCCAGGCATATCATTTATCGTAGCCAAGATTCCAGAAATTCAACACAAGAATAGAATCTTAAAAGCTGTTAGGGATACTCGGGAGGCTGAGGTAGAAGGAGCGTTGTGAGTTCGACATCAGCTTGGGCTACAACATGAGCACGAGGCTGGCCTGAGCCACATAGTGTGACCCTGCCTCAAAAAACTAGGATCAGGAGTTTGGCTCAGTGGCTTAAGCGCCTGTCTGGCAGGCACAAGGTTGTGAGTTCGACCTCCGGTGCCACAAAAAAAATAAAATAAAAAAGTTGTTACGGAAAAGAAATCACCTATAAAGGAAAGCCCACCAGAATCACAGCTGGTTTTTCAACACAAAGTCTCAAATCAAGGAGAGCTTAGAGTGAAGTACTTCAAGTTCTAAAGAAGAACAACTTTCAACCCAGACTGATATACCCTGAAAAATTATCTTTCAAAATTGTTGGAGAAATAAGCTACTTTCACGACAAAGAACATTTCAGGAAATTTGTGACCATAAAACCAGCACTCCAAAATGTTCTGAAGGACATTCTAGAAAGAGATAATAAGGACTGCAGCTCCATGAACCCCAACAGAAGGAATCCACCAGGAAAGGCAAACAATTAGAGGGAAGGAAAAAAGGGGGGGCCAACAACAGGAAAATAACATGACAAGGATAAGTCAATACATATCATTTTTAACCATCAATGTTAATGGTCTCAATTCACCAGTCAAAAGACACAGACTGGCAGAATGGATCAAGAATCAAGATCCAACAATATGCTGTATATAAGAAACACATTTAATTCAAAGAGAAATTTATAGACTGAAAGTCAAAGGATGGAAAACAATACTCCATGCAACAGGAATCCAGAAAAAAGCAGGGGTAGCTATTCTATTTGCAGACAAAGTGAGTTTCAAGCCAAGACTGATTAAGAGAGATAAAGAAAGTCACTACAACCTCGTAAAGGGAACAATTCAAGATGAAGAGATAACAATCATAAATATATATACAACACATACTAGTATACCCAGCTATATAAAACAATTACTAATGGACATGAAAAATTAAATAAGCCTTAGTACAGCTGTATTGGGAGACCTCAATACCACGCTGTCACAAAAAGACAGATCAACTTAGACAAAAACTCAGTAATGAAATATTGGAACTAAATCAAACTTTTGAGCAAATGGACTTAGTAGATATCTATAGAGTGTTCCAGCCCATGCCAAAGGAAACCACAAGAACTTCATAGACACATGGAAATTAAATAGCAGCCTACTGAACAACCAATGGTTCACAGATGAAACTAAAAAAAAAATTAGACAGTTTTCACAGTTGAATGATAACAATACAACATATCAGAACTTGTGGGACACAGTGAAAGCAGTCTTAAGAGGGAAATTTATAGCAGTAAATAACCATATCAGGAAAACAGAGCAATTGCACATAAACAACTTAATGTTGAACCTCAAATTTCTAGAAAAAGAGCAGGCTAAACCAAAAGCTCATACAAGGGAGGAAATTACATAAAGATCAGAGCAGAAATTAACATGCTGGAGACTAAAAAAACAATACAAAGAATCAATGAATCAAAGAGTTGGTTCTTTGAAAGATTAAATAAAATTGACAAACCCTTAGCCAACCTTATCAAAAAAAGGAAAGAAAAGACTCAAATCCACGCAATTAGGAATGAAAAGGGCAAAATCACAAGACCCTGCAGAAATCCAGAAAATCATCTATACCTACTTTGAAAACTTGTACTCTAATAAGATGGAAAATAATGGACAGATTTCAAAATACATATGAATTACCAAAGCTGAATCAAGAAGATATAAAAATCCTAAATAACCCAATATCAATAAATGAAATTGAAGATGTAATTAAAAACCTATCAACAAAGAAAAGCCCAGTCCCTGATGGATTCACTGCTAAACTCTACAAGAAATTTAGTGAAGACCTAACACTACTACTTCTCAAACTCTTTAATGAAATTAAAAGGGATGCAATACTCTCAAATTCATTCCTAGAAGCAACCATTACTCTGATTCCAAAACCAGAGAAGGAGTCAACTAAGAAAGAGAATTACAGAACAATCTCCCTAATGAACATTGATGCAAAAATCCTCAATAAGATACTAGTAAACAGACGGCAGCAAATCATCAAAAAGATTATACACCATGATCAAGTGGGATTCATCCCAGGGATACAGGGATGGTTCAACATACATAAATCCATAAATGTAATACACCATATTAACAGAGCGAATGACAAAAATCATATGATCATCCCAATAGATACAGAAAAAGATTTTGACAAAGTCAAACACCCATTCATGATAAGAAAAAATCCTACAGAAAATTGGAATACATGAGTCTTTATCTCAATCTGAGACAGGCCATCTACGACAAGCCAACATCATACTAAATGGACAAAAACTGAAAGCTTTCACTCTAAAATCAGGAATGAGACAAGGATGTCCACTGTCTTCACTCTTATTCAACATAGTCCTGGAAACTTTAGCTGGAGCAATTAGACAAGAGAAAGAAATAAAAGGAATAAAGATAGGAAACAAGTTAAACTATCGTTATTTGCAGATGACATGATACTCTACTTAGAAGCCCCCAAAAACTCCACCAAAAGACTTCTAGATAAAATAAGCAAATTCAGTGACATAGCTGGATACAAAGTCAACACTCAAATATCAATAGCCTTCTTGTACACAAATAACAAACTCACTGACAGAGAAATCAGGGAAACAATACCTTTTAAAATAGCATTCAAAAAAATGAAATACCTAGGAATCAATCTAACAAAGGATGTAAAAGATCTCTACATTAAAAACTACAATACTATGAAAAATGAGATAGAAGAAGATATTAGAAAATGAAGAGCTATCCTGTGCTCTTGGGTAGAAAGAACCAATATAGTGAAAATGGCCATACTTCCAAAACTGTTATACAGTTTCAGTGCAATCCCAATCAAAATTCCAATAGTATATCTCACAGAATTACAAAAAACAATCCTAAAATTCATCTGGAAGCAGAAGAAACCTAGACTAGCAAAGACAATCCTGGATAACAAAGACAAGATGGAAGACATCACAATTCCTGGCTTGAAATTATACTATAAAGCTACTGTGATAAAAAAACAGTGTGGTACTGGCAAAAAAAAAGACCCGAAGGTCAATGGAATAGATTAGAAGATGCAGAAACAACTACAAATACACTAAGCCACCTTATCTTTGACAAAGGTTCCAAACACATTCGCTGGAAGAAAGAAAGGCTCTTTAATAAATGGTGCTGGAAAAACTGGCTCTACACATGCTGAAGATTAAAACTGGACCCACATCTTTCACCATGTACTAAGCTAAGATGAATCAAAGATCTTAACAGTAAAACAGAAACATTAAATCTGGAAGGTAAGAGTAGGTAAAACTCTTGAAGACATTGGCATTGGCAAAGACTTTATGAACAAAACCCAGACTGCACAGGAACTATCACAAAGAATCAACAAATGGGATCTCACCCTACTGAAAAGCTTTCGCACAGCAAGAGAAACCACCAACAGAGTGAAGAGACAGCCCACAACCTGGAAGAAAATGTTGGCCAGCTGCTGTTCCTCAGATAAAGGATTATTATTGAGAACATATAAAGAACTCAAAAAGATGAGTCCTCCCAGATTTAAAGACCCAATCTAAAAATGGGCATCTGAGATGAATATACACTTCTCAGATGAAGAAATACAAACAGCAAATAAATACATGAAAAAATGTTCAGCATTACTGATCATTCGAGAGATGCAAATTAAAACAACACTGAGATTCTACCCCACCCTGGAAAGAATGGCGAGTATCAAGAAATCAACCAATAACACATGCTGGAGGGGCTGTGGGGAAAAAGGAACCCTTCTCCACTGTTGGTGGGAATGCAGACTGGTGCAACCACTGTGGAAATCAGTGCAGAGATTCCTTGAAAAACTATGACTGGAGGCGCCATTCGACCCAGCTATTCCACTTCTGGGTATCTTCCCAAAAGAATTAAAAACACACCACAGTGATAAATGTGCACCCATGTTTACAGCAGCACAGTTTATAATAGCCAGATCTTGGAAACCACCTAAATGCCCATTGACTGAGGGATGGATAAAAAAGATGTGGTACTGGATTCCCGCCAGGAAACCAGCGCCATGCGCAGGCTGCCACCAGAGTGGGGACAGCCACACCCAAACCTCTCTCCGTGAGTCAGCGCCATTCTTGGACTGTGGAGGGAGAGAATCAGACCTCACCAGGAAGCGATCTCGGCAGGGAAATCATATCATTTTCACTGTTTTGTTGGATTGGGTTTTATTCTCTTTTGTTTTGTTTATGTTAAATCTGATGGCATGAGCAGCTATTTGAAAGACAGCAAGACATATTATGGTAGCCATTTTGGATCTGTTATTGGCTTGTTTTGAAGTCCTTTATTGCATTCACTGTTTTTCTATTTGTTTGTTTCTCTTCTATTCTGTTCAGTTTGATTTTTACTATGTCTGAAGGTATCTGCAGCTATTCTGAAGACAACAAAAGGCATTATGATAACTATTGTTAGTTTAGTAAGGTCTTGAAGTCCTGTATCACTTATACTGGTTTATTTTGATTGGTTTTATTCTCTTTTATTTTCCTTGGTTTTATTCTCTTTAAAATTAAAAAAAGAGCTGGGGATTTAGCTCAGTGGCCTAAATGCCTGCCTGGCAGGCACAAGGTTGTGAGTTCGATCCCAGGTACCAGGAAAATAAAAAATTTTAAAAAAAATTTTTTAAAAAAAGATGTGGTATTTTTATACAATGGAGTACTACTCAGCCATAAAGAATGATAAACTGGACACTTTTATAGGTAAATGGATGCACCTTGAGAACATACTCAGTGAAATAAATAAGACACACATGTGTAAACATGGTACTGTTTCATTAGTGTGACAAGCTGAAAGAAAAAACATATGTATATGTGTATGTATATGTATATAAAAAACAGTTAAGAGAGTTTTACTACTGATTTCTGAGTTCGCTGAAGAGAAAGATTTGTACCAGTATTGTTCAGATAATTGAAGCCAGATGTCTTGTGCTCTGGGTGAATGATTTGGGGATGACAAAACACAATGTACATACCATTGTTACTTCCTGATTGACATGCTTTGAAATTTTATTGTAGTTTTTTTTCTTCTTTTTCTCTTTCTTTTTATCCTTGAATAAAATGGATTTGAAAAAAAGTAAAAAATAAAATATAAATAAAAAGGTGGATAGTTAAAAAAAAAAAAAACAGCTAGAGATATAGCTCAGTGAAAGACCTTGGATTCAGTTCCTAGGTACTACCGAAACCCCTACACCCACGCACATATACACACACAAACATACACACCCTTACAGACATTTTGGTGAAACTACAGAGCAACAAAGAACAAAGAGAAGATCTGAAAACAGCCATAAAGAAATATAAAGTAAACGGCAATTACAATGACGACTGAATTCTCAATAGTGATAGTAGAAAGAGAAAAATATCTTTAACATACTGAGAGAAAGCTGTCCATAATCTTACTTATTATCTATATCAAAACTATCATTCAGGAACAAGGGGGAAATAAATGTATATTTTCAAAGAAAGAAAAATAAGAGTAATTACTATAACAGACCCTTATTAAAATAAATTCTAAAGAATGTACTTGAAGTAGAAGAAAAACAAACCCTGGAGGAAAGTCTGAGATTCAAGCAAAAAAATTACAAAGTTGTACAAATAAAAGGTTCAAAATAAAATGGTAGAAATGAACCCAAATATAACTGTGATCACAATAAATGTAAATGTACTAAACTCTCCAGTTGAAAGAAAAAAAATTCAAACTGATTTCATATTCATTATTTATAAGAGAAAGTCAAAACCTAAGGATACAGAAAGATTAAAATCAATAAATGCAAAAAGGCGAATACTAACAGGCAAATACTAAAGAAAACTGGAGGGGGCTACGGCTATAGCTCAGTGGCACAGTGCCTGCCTGGTTAAGCGCAAGATCATGAATTCCATTCCGGGTACACTTAAGAAAACTAGAGAAGGGCTGGGAATACAGCTCATTGATAAAGTGCTTACCCAACATGCATAAAGAGGTTGTACCCTTTGCAAACAAAAGAAAGAAAACTGAAGCAGAGGAGGCAAAAAGCACTAGAGGCAGAGGATCACATCACAAGATTCAAATCAACTGAAAGCTTTCTAAACATCAATGCACCTAATGAGATGCACAACAAAACTATTATTATTATTTAAATATAATACAATGAAATTTTCAAACAAACCTCTCTCAGTAATAAGACCAAGCACAAGAAGACAACAAAAAAAATCAGTCAGGCTGAGCACAGTAACACACACCTGTAATCCCAGCTACCTGGGAAGCTGAAGGAAGAGGACTGCAAATTCAAGGCCGGTCTGGGCAACTTAGCCAAGTCCCTGTCTTGAAATAAAAAAGAAAAAGAGATAGGGATGTAGTTCAATGGTAAAGCATCCCTGGGTTTCATTTCCAGTACTAGGGGAAGAAAATCAGTCAGAATTTAGAAGAGCTGAAATGCTTAATTAATAAGCTTGATCAAACTGACATATATAGAAATTATACCTAAGAACTAGGGACAACACATTATTTTCAAGAAAATATGGAACCTTAATTAAAATGGACTGTATGTTTGTATGTTTGTAGTAAATGGGGGTAAAAAAAGTACCATTTTTAAAATCACCATTAAGAGTCAGGGAGTTGCTAAAACACAACTGAAAACATATGTAAATTTGAGCAACTGCCACTGACAAATTTATAGAGACCATGGATTAAAGATGAGTACACTTACAATTTCCTGACAATTATACTATAATTATGAGATGTTATTCCTTATTCTTTTTTTTTTTTTTGTGGTACATGGGATCGAACTCATGACCTCGTGCTAGCCAGGTAGGCGTTTATGCTGCTGAGCTGTATCCCCAGCCCTTATTCCTTATTCTTAAGGCACACTGAAGTATCTAGAAATAAAGGGGATGGGACATAATGCATACAACTTACTGTTCATTGTCTCCCCTCACTCCCTCCTCCAAAGAAATATGTGAATGTATGGACACAGAGAAAATAATAAAACATAAAGAGCAGAATGTGAACAGTAAATATGGGTAAAGGTATAAGCTTATACTACTACATAAGGTGAAGACACAGGTAAAGACAACATCTATGAGGAACGGGCCCTCATACATAATTCTTTAACTTTCAAGGCTTCAGAATCCATACAGTATACATAGTATACATATTACATATAGTATGTATTATATATATACCTTATATATATATATGTATATAATTTTTTATAGCAAACCAAAGAAACTAAGAAACTGGTATTAGAAGTGGGGGGAGGCGTTGCTATATCAAAGACCTAAAACTGCAGAAGCAGCTTTGGAACTGGGTAATAGATGGAGGCTGGAAGAATTTTGAGGCACATGGTAGAAAAAGCCTTATTACTGTGAACAGAGTGAAGGATGATTCTGATAAGAGCAGACAGAAGAACTGTAAAGAAAGCCTCAGTCTTCTCAGACACTACCTAAGTGCCAGTAAAGGCCATTCTGATGAAGTCTCAGAAAGAAATGACGGACATGTTACTGGAAACTGGAAGAAAAGTGGTCTTTGTTATAAAAACGTAAAGAATATGGCTGAATTCCTGTTTCAGTGTTTTGTGGAAGGTAGAATTTGTCAGTGATAAAACTAGATATTTGTAGGAGTAAAATGGCTTCTCTTGACTGCTTACAGTAAAAAGCAAGAAGAGAAAACTGACTTTAAAATTAAACTTATTATCAAAAGGGAAGCAGAAGTTACAGATTTGGAAATTTTCAGTCTAACCAGGTTGCAAAGAATAAGCATTTGGGAGAGAACCCCAAGGTGTTCATTTGATTAAAGGATTTAGTATAGGTCAGTAGAAGCCAAATGCTAAGCATCAAGATAATAGACTGACAACAAAGGCATCTCAGGAGATTATAGGTGTTGGCCTCCTATCACAAAGTACCAAGGTCAGGGGACAGGATCATGTCAAAAGGCGGTCCTCAATTAGCCAGGGTCCCTCTGTGCTCACTGCCAGCCTCACCTCTGTTCTTATCCTGTGTATCACTCTCCAGCTGGCCCAGGTGTGAGATGCATGGCAGAGGACATCCTTCTGGAGGGCAAACGGAGTAAACTTTGGCAGCAACTGAGTGGTGCCATCTCCACCAGTGCACAGAATACAAGAGGCTGTGGGTGTGGCTGCTTCCACTTAAATTTCAAAGGATGCCCTTGAGAAGCATGGGGCCCTGAAAAAACTCACTCAGACAAAACCAGAGTCCCCATCAAGGCAATGTTGATGAGAGAAGGGCTACAACAGCAATCTCACTAGGGTACTTAGTGGATATGTGGGGACAGGGCTGCCACAGCAACCTGATCCTGAAAGAACTAGTTTATGACTCCAGCACGGAAGAGTCAGAAAGGGACTCCAACATAGGCCCCCAGACTGAGCCCAGCAAACCCACAGGGGAAGAGCTATCAAAAGTCTTGGGAAGCCCAGTCTTCACTCCCGTGCGTCTGGAAGGCAGGACATGGAGTCAAGAAAGCCTTAAAATTTATTATTTAGCCAGGTGTGGTGGCGCACGCCTATAATTCCAGCACTTGGGAGACTGAGGCAAGAGGACTGTCCAGAGTTCAAGGCCAGCCTGAGCTAAGTAGTGAGTTCAAATCCAGCCTACACCACAAAGTGAGACCCTGCCTTAAAAAAAAAAAAATTGTTATTTAGAGAATGGCTTGTACCTGTAATCCCAGCTACTCAGGAGGCTTAAATGGGAAGATTGAGGGCTACGTTTAGCCTGTCCCTGTCTCACCACTGTATTTTAGAAGCATGTAACCTAATTTCACAAACTCAGCTGGACAGCAGCTTGCTTCAAGATGAACTATATCTAAGATATGTAGTGATGGTGAACTTTTTAGAGCTTTCAAAGATAACAAACAGCCTACTGCAGCACGCATCCCATAGGTTTGCCACTACTGCTCTAGACTTAAGAGTTGATGCTGGAATGAGTTAAGACGTTGGGAGCTACTGGGATGGAATGAACGTATTTTCCATGTGAGAACGACATGGGTTTTGGGGGAACATGGGTAGAACACTCCGGTCTGAGTTTTTGTTTCCTCCCCTTGCAAAGCTCCAATGTGGAAACCAAGTCCCTAATGCAGTATCAACACATGAGGTCTTCAAGTTGCGACTAGGTCATAATAGCGGAGCCTTCATGAGGTGATTAATGCCTCTGCAAAGGAGATCCAAGGGAACATGTTTGCCCCTTTCTCCATGTGAACACAGAACCAGAAGGCACCACTTATGAGGCACAGGCCCTTGTAGGATACCAAATCTGCTGCCATTTTATCCTTGACCTTCCCAGCCTAAAGCACTATTAGAAGAAAAATTCTTTAGTTTATACATTTTCTGTCTGTATTTTGTTACAGAGTCTGAACCAAAACAAACTGCCTCCAGTCATCATTTTAGCTAACATCTTAGTTACCTTCATTCAAGTTTTTTCTAACATAATTCTTTAAAAAGTCATCAATCAAATGTTCAAATCACCCCTTTTTTCTAGTTATGTAGTGACACGATATCACTGATGTCAAAAATTAAAATGGAAGGGCAGGGGACATAGCTCAGTGTGAGAGCAATTACCTAGCATACACAAGGTTCTGGGTTCAATCTCCAGAACTATTTAAAAAAAGAAAAAAAAAGGGGAAATAAGGATTTCAAAAAATGACAATGCAAGGTAAACATATTCAACCAGATCTATATACATGTGGTTATTAACACTCCCATAAAGTCAAACGAACACAATTAAATGTTTATGATGTTAACATCTGGGATTCAAAAGTTTAAGAACAAGCTAGGTGTGGTGGCACATAGCTGTAAGCCCAGAACTGTGAGAGGCTAAAGCAGCAAAGTACAAGTTACACCTTAGTAACTCAGTGAGACCCTTTCTCAAAATAAAAAAGGTTGGCAATACATGAATATAGTTCAGTATTAAAGCCCTGGGTTCAATTCCAATTCTCAAAAGGGGGTATGCTAAGTCTACAACTTAACTTAGTTGAAGCAAGAAACTAGAGTTATTTAGTCATGTACTAATTAATGACCGTGGTATTTTTCAGGCTGAATGAAAAACTTTCATTCATAACAAAGAAAGATATAGGTTAAACTCAGAATCATCATGCAGAGGGCAGAGCCAAAAGAAAATTTAGATTCCAAACGTAAGCCTGGAAGTCCTCTTGACTTCACATTAAGATGGCTGGCCTACTTAAAACTAGTTCACTTTTAACTAATCTACTTTTAACTATTCCTTCTCCATGCCAAAATGATTTCATTATAATCAGAAAAAATCTTTGATTGATATTATAAAATGTTGTTTGTTTGTTTCTCAGTGGTAGAGACAGAACCCACAGACTCATGCATGCCAGGCAAATACTACATCCCTGGCCCTAAATATATACTTCACACAATATATTCATTCATCCTCAATTTATTGAAAAACTAATATACAGATGAAATCAGAGAAGTGGAAAGATTATTTTAGTCTATAAGCAGACAATAACTTACAAAGAAAAGAATGTAAGAGCCAATATCATCAAGCAAAATATAAATACTAGATATTTAAGCAAATATAGTCCCTAGCACTTAGGAGGCTGAGGCAGGAGGATCATTGAGAGTTCAAGACCAGCCTAGGTACGAAGCGAGCTCAAGGCCAGCCTGAACTGCATAGTGAGACCCTGTCTCAAAAAGATAAAGGGAAAAAAAAAAAAAAAAGCAAACATTTAAAATGCGATCCCTATTTCAACGCCACGACTGAATCTAAAGAAGTTGAGGGGGACTCTACTTGTACTTGCG
>RJWM01005222.1:0-50489 GCA_004363535.1 Dasyprocta punctata | reverse complement strand
GCTTGGCAGATTTTTCTTTTGACACTTTAAAATGTCATTTGTTTTCACAACAGTGCTGAAAACTCAGCCATCAGTTTTATCATTGCTCCTTTGAAAAAAAAATTTTGTTTTCCTTTCCAGCTGCTTTCAGGAGTTGCTCTTTTCTCCATTTTTCAATAGTTCAACCAATATATGCCTGAGTGCAGTTTTTCTTTTATTTATCCTGCTTAGTGTTAAACTGTCTTGAATATGGTCTGAAGTCTTCATCAGTTCTGGAAAATATTTTACCATTATCTCTTCAAGTATTCTTTTCTACCACTATTTCTCTTTTTCTGGGTCTCCAACTACATCGTCATCTTTTCACTAGTGTTCACTTATCTCTCAGACTCTATTCCAATTTTTCCGTTCTCTATTTTTTCTTGTTCTCCCCTACAAATTTTCTAATCTTGCTCTTTGCTGTGTATAGTGTATTAAACCCATCCAATGAATTATTAATTTCAGATACGGCAGAGGTTTGTTGTTGCCATTGAGGGGGATACTATCTTCTTTTGTTTTTTAATGTGCTAGGCACTGTAATAAGCTCTGGGAATACAGCAGGGAACAAAACAGACAAGACTCCCAATAGTATACACTCAAATGACCTATTGTTTTCTTTTCTTCCTTCCTCCTTTTTTTCTTCAGAGTAAGACAAGAAGACAAAGTCCTAGAGTGCTGAGCCAAAATATTCTAATTAAATTATAAATAAAAAACCCAATTCTCTATGAAAATTCTTATCCATCTTATTTTCCATCTTTCCTCTATTTCCCTTAGCATATTGTAGTTGTTTTACAGTCCTTGTCTGTTGACAATTTCCTGAGTCTGCTTTTATATTTTTCTTCTTCAATATGAAAGTTTCCTACCTTTTCACATCTCTAGATACTGAAACTGAAAGAACCTTAGAAATTCCAGAATGTATCTTGTCAGTCAGAGTTCTCTATTTCTTCAAGCAAAAGAGATGAAAAAGCTAACCATCTTAATTCTCTCAGGAATTGAGATCAACCAAGACTATGTTACGGTTTTAGTTCCTTTGGTTCCTTGTTTTTTTTTTTTTTTCAATTTGTGTCCAGTATCTGCTCTCCTACAAAGGTCTATTTAGTTCTCATTACTTCTACAGCCTTCTGGTATTATTTTAATGCTGATTTTTAAAGCACATTCACCTTTTTGTTTTGTTTTTTAACATAGCACAGTGGGATAACTAACTGTACTTTAATCTACTAAATGTTACCCAGAAGTTATATCTCTTCTCCATATCATATAATAGTTGTTTACAAACCCAGTTTTATTCTTTAAAAATGACCTGAGGGGAGCTTTAAAACTACAACCCACTATTAACACCTCTAGAACTCATAAATGTTTAGTAGAGCCAAGACTCTGTACCTTCAACAAGTCTTAAGTGAGCTTGTAAAGCTGGCATTTCTTTAAAAAAAAAAAAAAAAACCTAATTGGCCTGTACCAGTGGTTCCTCCTCTCCCCTCCCCTGAAGTTCAGTATTGATAAGGACATTAAAGAATATACACCATACAAAATGGACAAACTGACAGTAGAGTTAAAACAAAAGTCCAGATTAAGCAAAGGCTTCAAAGACAAAATGGTAAAATATTTATTTTTTTATTTTAAACAAAAGGAAAACAAGAAATCAAAACATAACAATTTCACATCAGGCAATAAGACAGTGACAATCATCAGCACACTGCATATTCCTGAAAGTTATTTAAGATAAAAAATAAAGACATGAAACATTATCCAACAAATTATTAACACAAAACTTTTACCTCAATGTACCAAGAGAGACCTGCTATATGACTATCTTTTTTGTTATGATTACTCTATTGTTTTCAAATGAACATTCCACATTAAAAATAAAGTCTGAAGGTGACCCTGAGAAAATCACATTTCACTCAAAATTCTTTTTCTGTGACTGTCACAACTAATATTTTATATACATAGATTTTGTTTCAGTTCATCACACCAATGCAACAATGCGATAGTCACATATGTGTGACTTATTTAGTTCACTGAGAAGTATATTTTCCGTACACATCCATTTAAGGGTGAAAGTGTCTAGTTTATTGTTCTTTATAGCTCAGTAGTATTCATTATGTAGAAATACCATCTTTTTTATCCATTCCTCAGTCGAGGGGCATTTAGGTTATTTCCAAAATCTAGCTATTATGAACTGGGCAGCTATGAACATAGATGAACATATATCACTGTGGTATGATGTTTTTAGTTCTTTCAGGAAGAAAGAAAATGGTAAAATACTTAAAGACCTTTAAAATATGTTAGAAATGAGAACATGAAGAAGGAGCTGGAGATGTAGATCAGTGGTGCAGCACTTGCCTGGTATATGCAATGCCCCTGGTTTAAGCCCTAGCACTGAAAAATAAGTAAACAAATAAATAAATGTAAAGGAAGACAAGAACCACAGAGTATACAGTATAATACTAATGTGATTAAAAATAAGGCTATTCAATCAATTTTATTTCTAATTATTCTAGCAGAAACAAAAGTATCTCCAAATTTGAAGGAGCATTACTAAAGGTCATCAGAACTCTTAGAGCACAGTCACTTACCTGTTAATCTAAATTCATGTCAAAATGAATTAAGAAAACATGAAAACTTCAAAATATGATAGAAGAAACGCTATAAATGAACTTTTGTTGTGTTTTGGTTTGTTTTTGCAATACTGGGAATCAAACCCAAGCAAGACTCGAAGTTAGATGAAATCATGAAAATACAGATGCCACACTGGGAATGAGAAAATGCTGCTCCAAAGGTGACAGCAATATTGTGAACTTACTGTCAACATCCAGATAATTTTAAGACTATTATACAGATGACTTCCTAGCACTTATACAAAGAAAAATAATTTACTACTAATAATAAAATCTAATCTGAGTAAAGCACTTTTCTTTTTGAGTTTACAAAGTACCCTCATATAATTACTTCATACCTTTTTTTTTTTAGAGCTTTGTGAAATAGGGTAGATGCCCTACAACCTGCACACTGCAAAATACTAGGAATTTAAGACTCAGTCAGCTTAACTTGCCCAAGTTATAATTCACTGTAATACATTAAGATTCAAGTCAAGTCTCTGATTCCTAATTGAGTTCTGTTTTTGTATCATGCAGCTCTTACAGTCAGCATGAGTTAAAAAAAGTCAAACTAAAACCATAGAAGAAATTTGTTTGAAATAATGGAGAGGTGGTGAGCAGAAAATGGGTAGGAACAGGGACGAAACATGAGTAGGAAAAAGCTGGGGTAAGGAATATGAAAAGGGAATTAACTTATCTTTTTACTTCTATCTTTAATTTTTTCATAATAAAACATACATACATACACACCAATTAACTCTTTTTTCCAGCACAAGGGATTGAACCCAGGGCCTCTCACTAAGCTACATCCCCGCAGCAACCTTTTTTTTTTTTTTTTTTTTTTTGAGACAGGGTCTTGCTATGCAGTTTAGGCTGCCTTGAACTCACTAGGTAGCCCAGGGTGACCTTGAACTCTCAGCAAGTCTCCTGCCTCAGCCTCCCAAATGCTGGTATCACAGGTGTGCACCACCACATTCAGCTTGCACTCCCTTTTTTTGACACAAGATTCATAAATTGCCTAGGTCCACCTCAAACTTGCTAGCCTCATCCTCAGCCTCCAAAGTAGCTGGGGTTGCACGTGCCACTACCAGTTAGCATTTTTGATAGGCTTCTTGCACTGGTAACTGATTAATAACAAAAACTATGTCTGTACCAGAAGCTCAACATTTTTAAGCCACTTACTGTAAGTCTCGTGACAACCCCACATACAAAAATAGAGAAAACAATGAACAAATTTTATGCCTGAGTATTGACTTCCACTGCACCAAAAACTTATAATGGTAAGATGTCTTATTAACATGTCCTTTGTGAAATGGTTAAAAAGTGAAAGACATTTTTCTTGGGGTAAGGGGAAAGACTTAGGGAGTAGTTAACATCTGTCTTCAAGTATTTTTAAAGTAAACACTGTCAAGTTATGGAGGGAAGAATCAGAAACAATGACTGGAAGGCTGAACCAGGGCAAACTCCAAAATTTTCTTCTCTTTTATTAAAACTCATTCTTCCTTAAAGCTCATGACTCATGTACTACACTCACTAACATCACAGTCACCTGCCAATTTTCTGATATTTTCTCATTTTAAAAGAAAAATGGCTCCTGCCTCAGTTTCTTCTCTACCTCATATTCAATGCCATCTAGGTATCACCTACATTAGTGTTACCTAATAAAATATTTGACTCCCAGTTAAATCTGAATTTCAGATAAATGAGTAATTTTTTCAAGTAAACCTCATGCCACATTTGGAAAATACTTATACCATATGTACTCATTCTTTATCTGAAATTCAAATTTAACATAATATTATACATTTCTATGCTAAATCTGGAAATCCAATTTATGTCAAAGTAGATCCCCTATCTAACATCTGGTCCTGAACTTTATCTCCTCAGTCTAGTACTTATGGCAAATTTATGGTCTCCAAATTCAGCTGAACTTTTAATGCTGTCCATATTGCTAAATGTTCTTTAAACTGCTCTCATTCATTTATCCCAACAGCTATCATAAATCAAACTCATTCTTTCCTTCTCAACCACTTAACATTTTTAACTGACCTCACATCTTTTAATGGGACTAAATTTTGCATGGTACAATCATATAACTAATCCTTAAAAACTCTAAAACTCATATACCTATCAAGGAGAGTGTTCTTTTTTTAAATTTTATTTTAAAAAGCAAAACAGAAAAAAGGATAGAAATGATACATAATTTTGAAAAAAAAAAGTAGGAAATTAGCACTAGTTAATATATTGCATATTGTTTTCTTAGAAATAGTTGTTCAGGTTACAAGATCTAGGCATAAAAAATGATCAAACAAACTGGGTGTGGTGGCGCACGCCTTTAATCCCAGCACTCGGGAGGCTGAGGTAGGAAAAGCGTTGTGAGTTCGAGGCCCGCTTGGGCTACAACGTGAGCTCAAGGCCGGCCTGAGCTACATAGTGTGACCCTGCCTCAAAAAAACTAGGGCCGGGAGTTTGGCTCAGTGACTTAAGCGCCTGCCCTGACAGGTGTGAGGTTGTGAGTTCGATCCCTGGTGCCGGGGGGGAAAAAAAAATGATCAAACAATCAAAAAATGACAGCACAAACTGTTCTCTTTGATGAACTAACAGATTAGTAGTCATCTATCTTGCATACATATATATACATACATTTATATATGTATACCTACATACATATAATCTTTTCCTTTCTTCTTTTTCTCCTTTCCCCTATCCCAGTTGTTCTTTCTTTTTGAGCACTTTTTTACCCTTTCTTTATTACAATATGTATTGTACATTTTGGATCTTATTACTCTTTCAATTCTTTATATTTTATTATTTTTTTTTACACTAAAGAAACAATATGATATTTACAAATGTGAGAAGGATGAGTAATTTATGGGCAGGGTATGGTTTCCTGTTACCTAACCAATACCAAAGGCAAGATAGCAAGTTCTCTATTCCATTTGTCTCTATAATATTCTCTTCATTCCACTCATATTTTAATGTTAACCCTACACTACTAGAAATCAGAATTATAATTTCTTGCATAGAAACATTCTAGCTGTATTTTATATTTTTAGGAAATATTTACTTTTTTTTTTTTTTTTTTTTTTTTTTTGGCACCTGGGATCGAACTCACAACCTCAAGCTTGCCAGGCAGCCACTTAAGCCACTAAGCCAAACTCCCAGCCCTAGTTTTTTGAGACAGGGTCGCACTATGTAGTTAGGCCAGCCTTGCACTCACGTTGTAGCCCAAGTCAGCCTCAAACTCACAACACTCCACCTACCTCAGCCTCCCGAGTGCTGGGATTAAAGGCGTGCGCCACCACACCCAGCTTGTTGTTCTTTTTCTAATTACAAAAATATATGTTTAGCAAAGATACATTCAATAATTACTTTAAAACATTAAAAAAGTACATACAATCCTTTAAATTTTACAATATAATCACATGTAAAGTGTTCACATTATAAATTAAGAGTAGATTATAAAACAGTGTATCTCATTCAATTCCAAAAACCAGCTAACATCTATTGTGTCAAAACATTTACAAGCCAAAAATTGCCACATGCTCTCTATATATTTCCTGATTTAACTAAATCTCACACCCACATACGCAAAATAAGTACTACTATTGACTCTCACAAGTGAAGAAATTGAAACCTGAAGACGTTAAGAAACTTGGCTAAAGCGGTACAGGGCTGAAATTCACATCCAGACAGTGTGATTTCAGAATCAGTACGCTTAATTATCTACCTCAAAAATTATAACAATGATTCTGAGTGACTACTATAAATAATTTATTTCGTGACTTTACTGCTGCACTTTCCATATTTCTAGATATGATTTATTTATTTATTTTTGAGACAAGTTCTCGCTATGTAGTTCAAGGTGGCCTTGGACTCACTGAGTAGCCCAAGTTGGTCTCAAACTGGTGGCAACCCTCCTGCCTCAGCCTCCCAAGTGCTGGAATTACAGGCATGTGCCACCTTGCCCAGACTATTTTTGCTTCCTAGTGTCCAAATATAGGTTAGACAATCATCAGTGAGGTCTATTACAGAGATAGGACTTAAATAACCTCAGATTCCTTCTAAGGATTCGTGACTAATCAGTGACTAGATTAGTTTTTCAGAAGACTAGCTCAAAACACAACACGCAAAAACTAATATAGGTAAAGAACTATGAAATTTTTAGGCTGGATATAGTGGTGCACGCCTGTAATCCCAGCACTCGGGAGGCTGAGGCAAGAGGATTGCTGTGAGTTCAAGGCCAGCCTGGGCAAAAAAAAGTGCATACAAATCTAGCCTGAACTGTAAAGTGAAACTCTGTCTCAAAATGACAAAAAATAAAATAAAATAAAAATAAAAATAAAAATAAATAAATATATATATATATATATATATATATATAAAATTCTTTTTCAGAACAAACTGTCCTGTTTTATTTGTAAAATAAATCAGAATTAGGGAGGGTTTGGGTTTTTTTGAGGTTGGCCTTGAACTCACTATGTAGCTCAGGCTGGCCTTAAACTCAAAGTGATCTTCTTGCCTTACTCTCCAAATCCTTCTGCCTCAACCTCTACATTGCTGGGATTACAGGTGTGTGCCACAAGAATCAGCACAATTCAGTTTTACAGAAGTCACAAAAACAGTATGTCAGGGTCAAAACCAAACTCAAATCCTTCATTAATGTCTGTTGCCAACATTTACCAAAGCCTACTCTTTCCCATTCTCTATTACAGATTCACTTATCAGAGATGAAAAACTGAAACATAACAGGAAACACTAATGGTTCTCTTTTTTCCCCCTCAGTCTTAACTCAAAAAGCACAAGACCTAGCCCATGCATAACAACACATTTTCCCAGCCCCAAGGTGGAATAGAAGTAAACAGTCATTGGTAAAGATGGAAGAATAGAAAGGGTACCCTAAAAGACAAGATGAAGGAAAGTTTCCCTTATACAATAAAAACTCATACTTAAGTGTGAAACAAAAGACAGATAATAGAAAAAAGTTACTGTAATCCAGCATAGACAAATGTATCTAACAGTGCAACTTGATTCAGTAGAATTGTTTCATGTGTTTTATTTGGTTTTTCTGGCTTATTGTCTGTTTGTTAATCTGTATACATGATAATTTATAAGGACTCATAAGATAAATCAATTTGATGTTGGCGAAAAAGGGGGTATTGGGAAGGGAAAAGACAAAGAATTGAGATGTGTTATGTATGTGTCCCAATTCCCTACAATGAATGTAATCATTATGCTCTGCACACATGTACTAAAAAAAATGGTTTAAAAAAAAAGTTACAGAGAAAAGAAAAACTGAAAAAGTCAGTTAACGAGAAAAATGAAAGTGTAGGAAAATCCAACAGAAGGCACTGTAATATACAAAGTTAAAAAGGGTCCTTCAAATCTAATAAAACTCTAAATGAAATATTCTAAGCTTATGAAAATCAATTTTACAAAACTGGACTACACAATTCCATGACAAAAAAATAAAATAAAATACATAATCTCATATAGTTATATATTCCTATTAATATTCTCTCAAGTGCTATTCCCTCATCTTCAAAATTCAACTCTGCTTAACTAACATACTTATAGTGAGTATAATGAAAAAAAAACTAAATAAAAGAAAAACAATGTTACAACTTCTGGCAGCTTTAATAAGGTGATAAGAAGAAAGATAAATAATGAAATTAAGGAATAATGCTTAAACTTTATGTCTAACATACAGCCAACCAAAACAGATTCAGATATTCTAACTTGAGCACAAATTGTAAAATGTAATAGCATCAGAGTAAAGAAGCAACAATAGAACCCTCTTTGTACATATCTGTGCTATCTGCTCATAAAATTTAGACTGACTTGGTTAAATTCTATTTATTTGAGAAGTTACTGATCTAGGATTAAGAAATCTATACTCTAAACTCAGTTAATTACATACCATATGATTATGAACAAGTTGCCCTGCCCCTCTAATTTTATTTTTTCTCAAGCAGAGCAGAATAATAATCATCAAATTCTAAAGAAAGGATAGAAAAATACTGCACAGATAGTAATACATTTTTATGACTATTTACACCTTTCTTTCATGTAAAAGATTCATACCTAAGACACTAAATGAGCCCACAATGGGAGGGTGGCAGTTATTCTCACAGAAAACCGACATTCAGAGAATAAAATGGCCAAGGCCACATACCAGGCTACACAGACAAAAAGCTTTCTTTCTTGTATATAGTTTACTGCCCTCACAAAGTTAAGGGAAAAACAGTTGTTTTTCTCATGCCCAAAGTACTGTGAGGAGTACTCAAGGCCTATCAACAATTAAATAGAAAAGGATAGCCAGGCGTGGTGGCGCACGCCTTGAATCCCAGCACTCGGGAGGCTGAGGTAGGTGGAGCGTTGTGAGTTCGAGGCCGGCTTGGGCTACAACGCGAGCGCAAGGCTGGCCTGAGCTACGTAGTGCGACCCTGCCTCAAAAAACCACGGCCGTTAGGGCCAGGAGTTTGGCTCAGCAGCTTAAGCGCCTGTCTGGCAGGCGCGAGGCTGTGAGTTCGATCGGTGCCGCAAAAAAAAACAAAAAACAAAAAACAAAAAAAAAAAAAACCACGGCCGGGAGTTTGGCTCAGTGCCTTAAGCGCCTGCCCTGGCAGGCGCGAGGTTGTGAGTTCAATCCCCGGTGCCGGGGGAAAAAAAATAAATAAATAAATAAATAAATAGAAAAGGATGATTTGAGATGCTGTAATTGCCCAAAAGGTCATTACAAGAGTATAAAATTATGATTACAAATAGATTACATTTAAGCATTAAAATAAGTTTTAAAAGTCCTACTATTTACCAAATTAACATCCTGCCTCTTGCACCACAGTATAAGTTAAATTCTCTGAAATTTCATAGAAGGTTCCCAAAGCTATAAAATAGAAATAAGGGCAGGCATCAGTTTATAGGCTATTGTATCAACCCTAAACCAAAGGAAAAGGCCAGATTAGTTCAAAGAAAACATGCAATCTGGAAGTTTGTACTTTAAATTATTGGTACTATTTAGTAATTTGTACCATTTATGGTGAAAATATGTAACATTTTAAAATATAATTTTAAGAGGGAAAGAAGGGAAAAAGAATTTAAAAACAGAAAATGGAAGGAAAAAAGTGGAAACAAAATTTCTATAAATGAGGAGGGGAAAAAGTATTAAGGCGAAGAGAGGAGAATGAAATAAAATAAAGGAATTATGTACCAGTACAAATTCTCTGTAATGAATGAGATCAACGTGTATGACAAATATGTACTAATAAAAAAAAAGCTAAGGGGCTGGGGATATAGCTCAGTGGCATAGCGCCTACCTGTAAGGCACAAGGTCGTGAGTTCGATCCCTTATACCAAAAAAATAAATAAAATAAAATAAAATAAAATAAAATACAAAAATAAAGTTAAAAAAATTAAAAAAGGGGTCTGGGGATTTATCTCATCAGCTTAAAGCGCTTGCCAGATAAGCATGACATTGTGAGTTCGATCCCCAATACAAAAAAAAAAAAAAAATTAAAAAAGAAAAAATATATATATATAATTTTAAGCCAGGTGTCAAGGTGCATGCCTATAACCCTAGCACTCAGGAGGTCAGCCTAGGCTACATAGTGAGTTGAAGGCCAGACTGAACTACACAGTGAGCCATCTCAAAAACAAAACAAAACAAACAAAACAAAACAATATATATACACATATATACATCATTTTAGGTATTTGCTATAATGGGATGAAATTCCAAATTATCTTGGGGTTGTGTCTCAAGACTTTTTTTGATGATTTAGTCAATGACTCAAAAACCACTCTGTTACATTCAAAGAATATAGCTATATGTCACAGGCATATAATATTTGAAGTGCTCAAATATGCTATCTATTATACATACTTTAAGACACAGTGTTATCAATATCAGTTATTATTTATATTCTATAGTGTTAAAATTTTCTTCCCCATACCTATATGTTTAGTTTACCAAAAGCTCTATGTAATAGGGCACAATACAATACAGAAATTTACAAGTTGCTAAAATTACAAATAACTCAAAGTCACTACAATGTAAAACAACTTTTCAAGATCAAAGCACTTTGCTTAATTTTTCTTTCCTCACCCTCAAAAAAACAGGTATTTTAAAAGATGTTAGATGAAACTAGCCAATGCTATTATAAACACAAGTCAATCCCCTGCAAAAAATAGCTTAAGGTGCCCATATGCTACTTTAGTATTGATTCTAAGCCTTTTAACACTTTAAACTGACCACAAATCTTCCCTTCCACTTCTTCTATAGAACATTCTTCTCCTTTAACTTCTTTAGAAAATAAACCTTACTATATCCCCCACTGCTTGTTAAACACACACACACACACACACGCACGCACGTGTGCACACACGTACACACCTCACAAAACTCCAAATGAAAAACAGTCTGAGACCTAACAAACACAAGTGCAAAACATGTTTGTAATTAATACACTGCTCACCATTAAAATCTTGTTAAAATGCAACGATCTAGTCTATATAGAATCCCAGAGCACTACATTTGAAGACTAAAATAAAAATGCCCTATAACAGTTTGAGTAACTTAAAAGATATAAATAAAGCAAGTCCATCACTGCATTTTATCATTAAATTTTAAAGACAAAATTCTTCATAATAAGCATTTCTTTTTCAAAAAGCAGATTCAAGAAAAGAATCTAATGTTCTATTGGTCAAAAAGTCAAATAAAAAGTGTAAAAAAGTATTTAAAAATTGCAGTATTTAAAATAAAATGTAGCTGGGCATGGTGGCGCACGCCTTTAATCCCAGCACTCAAGAGGTTGAGGCAGGAGGATCACTGTGAGTTCGAGACCAGCCTGGGCTACAAAGTGAGTTCAAGGCCAGCCTGAACTGCATAGTGAGACCCTGCCTCAAAAAATAGGGCCAGGGGTAGCCGGGTGTGGTGGCGCACGCCTTTAATCCCAGTACTCGCACTCGGGAGGCTGAGGTAGGAGAAGTGTTGTGAGTTCGAGGCTGGCTTGGGCTACAACGCTAGTGCAAGGCCGGCCTGAGCTACATAGTGTGACCGTGCCTCAAAAACTAGGGCTGGGAGTTTGGCTCAAAGGCTTAAGCGACTGTCTGGCAGGCACGAGGTTGTGAGTTCAACCTCCAGTGCCACACACACACACACACACACACACACACAAAATTAGGACCAAGGATTTAGCCCTGTAAGCGTTGAGTTTGCTCCCCGGTACCAAAATAAAATAAAATGTAACTGGTCCAACTCACTACAAACCTTATGACATTTTACAATACTTTTCAAATTTGAAGAACATTACATGTATGTTATAAATTAGACAATAAAGAAGAAAATGGATTAATTATAGATAACTGTAAGTTACAAAAGAATGCTACAAGTACCCTAAGTGTTTGTCAGCGAATGATTAAAGCAAGACAAAATATATCAACTAAGGTATATACCAGGGACTATCCAGAGACCAGTGACTCTCCTTTATTTATGTAAACACAGTAATCATTAAGCTGTAAATAAAATGTATCTTTTTTTAATGTATCATTCTTATATCTACATAATCTGAGGATTTTCCAAGTATTCACATTCAATTTCCTATCTTATTGCAAAAATTTTCTTGTATACAGACTTACCACTAACAAAACCAAGATCACAAAGATAGTTAATGAGATTAAAAAGATGTTTGCTCTTTGGAAGGAAATACAAATATGTGTAAGTTCCTCCTGTAAGCCTACCATTTTTTTTAACCTATTTCTGAAGTATCACTTAACTTACAAAACCTAGGCTATCATACATACTGAATTAAAATTCAGTTTCTTAGTCAAGCATAGTGGCACATGCTGTAATCCCAGCACTCAGGAGGCTGAGCAGGAAGATCTCTGGCTGTGAGTTCAACAACACCCTGAGTTACACAGTGACACCCTGCCTCAAAAAAATGACAATAAGGGCCAGGGGTATAGCTCAGCAGCACAGCACCTGTCTGGCAAGTGCGAGGTTATAAATTTAATTCCCGGTACCCCCCCGCAAAAATGACAACAATAAAAATTCAGTTTTTTACATGTAAAACAAAGGCAAAATTACCACTCTTTATCCAGTATATCCTTCAATCAGGAATCAAATGAAAAACATCAGGTCAGTGATGCACTGGGTAGTCACAACTGTGCTGGCGATTGGGGTGGCTATAAGAGTTCTAACAGGGCTTCTTTTCAGAGAGTTTACACGCTTTTTGATTGAAAAAGAAAAGAAAAAGAAGAAAAGAAAGCTGTGTTCAACCTTCTAAGAGGAGAAAATTTACAACGTGCTTCTATAAAATTCCAGGTAACAAGGATACCAAGAAGATAGCGAGTTTGATCTAAAAAGATGTCATGGCTGCTAGGTACGGTGATGGTGCACACCTGCAATACCAGCACTTGGAACACTGAAGCAGGAAGATCATTGTGAATTTGAGGCCGGCCTGAGTTCAAGGGGGCCCAAGGCCAGGCTCAACTACAGAGAGAAACCCTGTCTAAAAAATAAAATAAAATACTTCATGGAAAACATTTAGTTTGAACATTAAAAGACAGACATGATTAGAAAGGCAGAAATTAAGAAATTCAAACAGGTACCCACACAAGCAAAGAGAGTAAGCAGGATCCATGCATCAGAGACTAAAAGCTAACCTGCCTGGGAGAAAGGAGGATGCTGAGAAATACAGTAAATTAAGTGGGGCCAGCTCCCAATAGACTATTGCATCACAGAGAAACGCTTTTAAAATATTGAAATTATTGAATACTTAAACTTGAAAGAAACTTAAAGACTGTCCAGTCAATTCTTTTTAAACATACAAGGAAATCTAGGAACTGCAAGACAGCTAATAATGACTGGAATAAGGACAAAAACAGTACATAGAACAATATTCAGATCTCTATTTAGGAATCCCTATTTAGATCCCCAGTTCAGCGACAGGCAAACATGGTATCACTACACAAACAAAGCATATCTGAATAGGGTGCAGGCACATACCTGTAATCCCAGCACTCAGGGAAGCAGAATGTAAAAGGACTGCAAGTTCAAGCCCAGCATAGGCAACTCAGTGACTTAGGAAGACCTTGTCTCAAAATAAAGAAGGGTTGGGGATGTAGCTCAGTATGAAGCTGCTAGGTTCAATCCCCAGTAGCATCACAGCCAAAAAAAAAAAAGGTACATCTGTTCAAGGATTGATGAAAACATCAATGTATATAAATAGTAAACATAGCAGCCGGGCGTGGTGGTACACGCCTTTAATCCCAGCACTCAGGAGGCTGAGGTAGGCAGAGCGTTGTGAGTTCGAGGCCAGCTTGGGCTACAACGCGAGCGCAAGGCCGGCCTGAGCTACATAGTGCGATCCTGCCTCAAAAAACCAGGGCCGGGAGTTTGGCTCAGTGCCTTAAGTGCCTGCCATGGCAGGTGCGAGGTTGTGAGTTCAATCCCTGGTGCCGCAAAAAATAAAAAAATAACTAGTAAACATGCACAACTTACTATAAGACTTAATAAAAACTGCAAGCCAGTTCTTAAGAAGGAGGGTAGAGGTGTCTGTCTGTTAATTCAAAATAACTGCAAATCTTTACAAATCTATCTGACCAATTAACAGTCATCTGTAACATCAAAGACACTTGCCAATCTTTTTTTTTTTTTTTCCTATTCCAGGAATCAAACTCAGGACCTCACACTTGCCAGGCAGGCAGGTACTGCACCACTGAGCAACATCCCTGGCCTTGCCAATCTTTTTGATGTTGTTTGTTTCTTTGAGACAGGGTCTCGCTTTGTAGTAAAGATTGGTCTTTAAGTCACTGTGTAGCTCAGGTTGGCCTCAAACTCATGGGGATCA
Organism: Dasyprocta punctata; assembly: GCA_004363535.1. NCBI lineage: Eukaryota > Metazoa > Chordata > Mammalia > Rodentia > Dasyproctidae > Dasyprocta > Dasyprocta punctata. The sequence goes on along the minus strand of RJWM01005222.1, from coordinate 36,028 downwards.
GCCTGCCTCAGTCTGCCAATGCTGAGATTACAGGGGTGCATCACCATGCCTGGCATTGTTGATCATTTTATATTATGAACTTTACATCACATATTCAAAGGACATTCTGATTAGTATTCAACATGTAAGAATAACCAAAAAACTGCTTGCAATGAACATATTTACAGCTAGTAATTTGGGGTTTTTTTGTTTTTTTGTTTTTTGTGGAACCGGGGATCGAACTCACAGCCTTGCGCCTGCCAGACAGGCGCTTAAGCCACTGAGCTAAACTCCTGGTTTTTTGAGGCAGGGTCGCACTATGTAGCTCAGGCCAGCCTTGTGCTCATGTTATAGCCCAAGCCGGCCTGGAACTTACAACGCTCCTCCTACTTCAGCCTCGAGAGTGCTGGGATTAAAGGTGTGCGCCACCTCGCCCTGCTCTCTGGCTCTTTACAACTAGTAATTTGGAGGCAAACATTTTCAATTTCTTTTTTTCAAAAACTTTAAATATGGCTGGGGATGGAGCTTAGTAGTAGAGCACTATCATGTGAGAGCCCCTGGGTTCAATCCTCAGTACCACAAAGGGTAATTTTTTAAAAACTTTGTATTTTTACCCTCATTTCATTACTCTTTCAGGGATGAGTGGGTCACAGAGCTAGATGAGGCAGACAAAAAGGTTCTACTTTGCTAAGGAAGTAAGCTAATAAGTTACAACTTAAAGCTATACACCTAACATTTGTCAGTTTCAGTTCAGAAACTTAGTATCTGGCACTATATAAGCTGGTTAAGGAAAGACAGAAGATACAACTGATACTTTCAGCTATACACCTAACATTTGTCAGTTTCAGTTCAGAAACTTAGTATCTGGCACTATATAAGCTGGTTAAGGAAAGACAGAAGATACAACTGATACTTTCAGCTTTCTAGCTGTGGACTTTCACATCTGTGATTTCCCTAATCAAGGAAGGTATTACTTCTAAAACTGGTAACACTCATTTGACCATAAATATTGTCTAGATGCAATATCAGACAGTTACAAGAATTTTATTTTACCCATTTAGAAACAATGATTTGAGCTCAACATGTCAAGATGAACAAAATGAATAATAATTTAAAAAGTCAAAATGGAACACAACCAGTTCTTTTAAGTGGATCTACTAGACCAACTGTAACAAGCTGCTAAGCAATACTTATGAGATGTCTGTAACCAACAGTGGCTAGTAATGCACTTCTACTTCAATTACAACAAATGTGAGAAGACCAACCAAAACACCAATTTGGCACCATAATTCTAGTCGCCATCTTTAGACATGTGCAAGCTCCCCAAAGACTGAAGTGGTTTGGCATACATGTCTTGGGGGTAGTAAAAAGCTTGAATTCCCTTAGACACTGTGAAACAAGTACAGGCAATATGTGAAAAATTCAAAACTTTTAGGAATAGTTGAAATAATTAAGATTCTTACACAAGTCTCTCTCTCAATGCATGCAGTGCTTTTTCTCCCCCCGCCATAGAAGTATAAGCTCTTCTAACTATGCTTAATGAATTATCAAAATAAATATATGAGATACTTGGAAAAAGGTTTACTGTGTCACATAACCTCTCTGTGCCTCAGTATGCTTGCTAAAAAGAGACATCTCCAATTTAAGATGAACTCAAAATTGGATTAAACATTATTTCTATAGTAAATGATATATATGAGTATCTCATGTTAAACACTCAAAAGTCTGCACTTTTGCATCTCAAAGTCAATGGGCTTTAACCGTGTAAAAGAAAAATGTGGATAATTTGTTTTATATGACTTTCTCTTAATTATAACATTAGGAATACAGTCAGGTGTGGTGACACATGCCTTTAATCCCAGCACTTGCACTCTGGAGGCTGAGGTAGGAGGAGGGTTGTGAGTTTGAGACTGGCTTGGGCTACAATGCTAGCGCAAGGCTGGCCTGAGCTACATAGTGCAACCCTGCCTCAAAAAAATAGGGCTGGGAGGTTGGCTCAATGGCTTAAGCACCTGTCTGGCAGGTGCGAGGTTGTGAGTTCGATCCCTGGTGCCGCAAAAAAATAAAAAACTTTAAAAAATAACATTAGGGATACAGAAAAATGGTGTTCTAAAAACTTATGTCTTAGAAGCTGAAAAAAACAATATATGAATACGTGTATAAAAAAGACAGTTAAGATAGTTATACTACTGGGCTATTTAGCTCGGTGGCTCAAGCACTTGCCTGGTAAGTACAAAGTCGGGAAATCCATCCCAGGTACCAAAAAAAAAAAAAAAAAAAAGACACTTATACTATTGATTTCTCTGAGTTCACTGAAGAGAAAGAGTTGTGCTGATATTGTTCAGACAAGTGAATGCAGATGCCCTGTGCTCTGGGTGAATGATTTGGGGATGACAATGTGCAACGTATGTACCATTGTTGCCCCCTGACTGACATGCTTTGAAATTTTGTGGGGTTGTTTTGTTTTTTCTCTTTGAAATAAAATGAATTTTTAAAAAACAGCACATGAAATACAGTTCTACTTATTAAAAAAAAAGTCTTTAACTTTAAACAGATGGTGATGCCTTTGATTCCGTAATATACAAAGTAAACACAAAGCTTAAGGTCTTTTAACCCTGGGACAGAAAGAAACTGTGAGTTACTACTGGACATACAATCATTTCCCTTTTAAAATTTAGAAAACTATCTTTCTTATATGGTAAATAAGCCTAGAGATCAACAGGTACAAAATGAAATTTATTTAAATTTTTAAAAATTGGGAACTACCATGATATGAGCCCTTCAAACTGCTTCATTTACATCATACTGTTCACCAGGTCCCGCTCTGGGGTTCTTCTGTGTGCCCTTTAAATCCTTTTTTTAAGTTACACAGAGAAAGTCTTTTCTAACAAGTTTTAAATCAAATGCTCTACCAATAACGCAACCTATTTTACACAGTAACGCTTCAATCAGATGGATTAGTAGTACAGCTGGTTTAGATGCCTTTAGGTCTGGAAGCTGGATGAATGAAGCAACTCTTTCAAGTGTCTTGACAGCTTTGTAATTCTATTTTATCTATGCAGCTTCTTCTCACTTTCATGTGTCTATTCCCAAATATCTTTCAGATAGGTCAGAGAGACTACGATTCCTGAAACAAAATGTTCATGGATCAAAAGAAAGAGGAGTCCTTTCCCCTACCTTTCAGATCTCATAATCAGTTTTATGATATAAACAAAATAGACTGACTCAATCTTCAACAATTCCCTAATTACAGGAAACCTGCCATAGAACCACAGCTGCAAAAAGCATCCTTTTAAAAACCAATCCCTACTACCTACAGCAGCACAAAATTAAACTAATTCTCACTGATAAGGGGGTGTGTGCATTCACTCAGATCAGCCCCAGGATTTAGCGTGTGAAATTCGGGGGATAAAGTCACCTCCCTAAACTATGAAACTTTTTTCCCCATCTAAATATTCTCAGCGAAAGTTCTGCTGTCATTCTAAAGGCAAGAGTCAAAAACGACAAAACACTAGCAGAGTTATAGGCTCTAGGACCACATCCCTGATGTCTTTGCATTATGTTGACAATAACTCAGATGTACCTTCCCACTATCCTTTCACCCTTCTCCTTACTCCCCCAATATTCACACTCAAGAATGCAATATTCATGTCCTCAGAACGCTGACAAGAGGAGGTGGGGGAGGGGTGCTGCAATTCTACGGGAAGGAAAAGGTGGGAAATATTTCAGAACCACGATTCTACTGCAAACAGCTTTGTAAAAGACAGTCTTCTAACATTAAGATTTGGGGGATGCCCGTGTAGGGCATAAAAAAGATGTGCAGTATGCGTGCACTTGGAGCTCTCGGGGGCAGGCTGAGACCGTGGAGCAGAAAGTAAGAAAACCTGTGCTTTCCCAGCTTTCTTCTACTCTTCCCCCTCCGACAGAGGAAGCTAAAGAAACTGGGGGAGGGGAGGGATATGAGAAGGGATGTTACCGTCCTCCAGCTGGAGGTACACAACACAGGCCTTAGGGTTCCTGCAGTTATTCACCCCCGGATAGGAGGGTCACGGAGGAAAGAGGAAGGGAAAAACCCTCAATATTAACCACCGCCGTTCAAAAAGAAAAAAAGCAAGGGGGAATGATTAAATCCAGATGGAGCGTCCCCGAAAGCGCCCCTGAAAGCGCCCCCAGGTCACTCGTACCCATTAGCAAGCGGAAGGGATGGGATAATGGGGATGGAGGCTTGGTCAGGGAAAAGGCTCCACCCCCCCGATTTAGGAGGGAAGAGGAGCCCCAGAGCCCGGCCGTCCCCTCCTTCCCCGCGCCTCCCCCCACGGCCACCCCCTCCGGTCCCCCTTCCCTGCCCTCCCGTCCCTCCGGAGCCCGTGGCGGCCGCGGGGGAGACGGCAGATCCTTCCTCCCCGCACCCACCCGGTCCCCACCCCCACCGCTCCCACCCCCCGCCGGCCGCGGGCCGTTACCTGCTCGTCGAAGCGGCTGACCACGGCCTGGACCCATTCCACCGGCCTGTGCGCGGCCATGTCCTCCCCGCGGCCGGGGGGCGGCGGAGGGACGGGGCGGCGGGCGCCCAGGGCCGGGAAGAGGGCAGGGAGAGGGGGCTGAGGTGAGGGAAGGGGCGAGCAGAGGCTCTGAGGAGTGCAGGCTCCGAAGGTTCCCACGGGGGTGGGGATGGGGGACTCTGCGCCGAGCCGGGTGGGGGAGAGGGGAAGGGGGCGTTGGCGAGGAGGCCGGGGGAAGGGGGACAGGGGGAAGGGGATCCGGGGAGGGGAGGGGGCCTCTTGCTCGCTCTCCCCACTAGCGCGGTCTCCCCTCAGCCATCACAGTCCGAGACGCCGCCATGACACCCCACCGGAAGTGGGATCCTTTCCACGGCCCGGGGAGAGGGAGAGCGAGAGAGCTAGAGATTTGAGAGCGCGGCTGGGAAAGGGGAGGGGGAAGCGAGAGGGAAGGGGCCTGACGCGCATGCGCCCGCGCTGGCCGGTTTCATTAATGAAAAAGCGAGTCCTCCTGAAGGTGACGTCACCTAACTCCTCAGGGCCTGGAGGCGCGCGTCCCTCAACGCCGCGGGGCTCACCTAGACTGGTGCTAGACTCGGATGGTGAGAGTCTGAGCTGACCCCGAAGCACTGGCTTCCGTGCCCACCGCCGCTTCGAGCTGCCCCTCCCCCGCCGGAGTCCGGGTTTGGATTGCTCCCGGGGTGGGAAGTTAGGGCGTCCTGGGGCCAGCTTTCCTCCCCGGGCACAGATCTCTGCAGCTGATCACTTGGGGCGGGCTGTGCTTTGCTCCTCTGTTCCTTAACTCACACAAAATAAGGCACACTGTCTCCGGTTTGCAGGTCCTTCGTATCTTCTATAGACTGCTAAGAAACAGGAAAAAAGAAGGCCAAGAGAGATTCTGTGATTTTTTTCTTTTTCTTTTTTAAGGTCGCTTTAAGTTTCTAAGTTAGACCCAGTAGTAATCAAGTACTCAGACTTCAGAATCCCAGCCAGAATTTTCTGTCCTAAACTGATAGGCTCTCAAGTTAAGGAAACTTCGGTACTGTTGATCATTGGAAGAGTTAAGTGTAACGGTCCTCAAAAGCCTATAAGGGGCTCACATACCGATTCAAAACATTCATAATCTCAACCGTGCAACAAGCCTTATCTTCATCTAACTGACGAATAGGTTGCAGAAGGTTTTGTGATTGGCCCGAGGTCACAGAGTTGATAGGTGTTGAATCAGGATACAAACCCAGGCGGCTTGACTCCCAAGATAATACAGACTGGTTTTCAGGAAACAAGGGCCTTCCCTATGCCCAACACCAGATTGAAAGGACTTTTGATTGGCTGTGCGGTTTTCCAGAATGAGAGTAATACCCAAAACACAATAGTCTATCTATATCTGACACTGAACTTTGAAATGAACTATTTGTAGATTTATTTTTCTCATACGTTTTACTTAGGCTAATGTTAAATGTGTTCACATATTCTAAGCACACGATGCAGTAATCAACCAGTTAGGCCACACAGAGATCCTAATTGGTTGATAAGGTGAAACAAACCACTGTTTTCATTTTACCACAGAAAATCCACAAAGCCAATGTACAGAGAGATGTATCTGTAAGAGTAGTTTCCAGTCTGTGTAAGTTGGTGATGGTCCAAAATACATATTAATGTTTCATTCCACTAGAACAACAGGACAGAATTTGAATATTTCCTTGGTGCCTTCTAAAAGGATGCAGCATTGATACTGTCTTAGTTTCTTTTTGATGATATCATAAATGATGACAAGCTAAAAAGAAATAGACAATTATTACAAATGTTCCTCTGTGCTTTCCCCAGTTAGGACTCCTGAAAAAGCACTCACTTGATCCCCAGATAGTGTTCCAGTGTTTGTACTGCTAGACTTCTGGACCCTCAGCTTTCCTTTCCTTTTCTCATACTGCCTCTGAAACTCTAATTATTTCCTTGTTGCCCTGTCTTTTTTCTTGTCTATTCCCCTCTTCTTGCAGTAGTTGCAATTGGATCTCCTGGCTCCCTGGCCTCCATCTGGCCTTCCATTGCTGAGGTCTGCTGTGCCTTTTTCTTCTCCTTGTCTGGTTTTTTCCACAATTCCCCATTCCTCGGTAACTCTAGAGTGAGACACCCAAACCTTAGGTTGATCCTGTGTTCTCTTTCCTGTACTCAGGCTTCTGCCAGCAGGTCACTAATTCATCCTAGTCTGTGCTTGCTGTCCTGTGCCCCCTTTACACCGTACATACCAAGCCTCTCACTACAGTGGGAGGTCTCCCTTTCACCCATCTTCTCCAATAAAATCATTCAACCCTAATGAGTGTCCAAGCACCTATTACAGACCATGCATTGTTAGGCAGTGCCTAGTCATATAGCAGGAATTCTAAACCAAAGTGCCAAAGAAGGTAAACTAAGCAGCACCTACCCCACCCCCATTTAAAAGGTCAGCTGTCAGCCCCACTCATTATTGCCATGGAGGAACCAATATTGACCCAGTGTTCCTAGATCTGGTTACTCAAGAGAAGCTAGAGGTTGAAAGTTATGTATAAATTCTTCCAAATTTTACATACTGGCAGCCAATTCACATTTTTGAACAACGTTGTACAGCCAAACCAAACACATCTATTGTCTGAATTTAGTCCATGGAAACTAATTTGACTGGCTGAAGTGTGGTGGCAAGGCAAAAGCTGCTTCTGAGCAGATGAATCCTAATTTCTGAGAAGTTGCATCTTCCTGTTCTTCACTGTCCAGTATGAGTATCAGGCCTTACAAATGATTGGTGTACATTTAAATGCCCCTCTCATTCATCTTTGTTTACTCAGGCAAAAGTGTCTGCCAATTCCTCACCCCCCCCCACCCCAGGGGAAGCATTCCTTTTCCCCAACCCACCACACACCATCTCCACTCCAGTGTACCAGAGAGCGCATGGTTCTTTGGGAAGTACTGATTTTCCCCGTTACTGGATGTGTTCAGCTGAGTCCCTCTCGAGGAATTGCCCTCAGCTAAAGAGTGCTACCTCGCATCAGGTCACACCAATCCCCAGGAGAACCTGTACAACTAGTCAGTGTAGGATGAGGTGGTTCCAATCTACCTTAAGGGATTAGCCCTCAAGGAATGGATCAACTGAGGCGTGTGCTGCGACTACATTTAGCTCAACCTCTCTTTCTCCTCAGTTCTACTCTTTTCACCTCTACACGGTGCTGACTCAAAGGGTATTAGGTCCCATGGGTAGGATCTGATCAAGCACTGGCCACCTGGCAATAAGGGACCTAGGTGAAACTCTGACAGGCCCTGGCTGTGCTGTAGTGGTGTAGTGTTACAACTTTCAGCAGAAGTAAAGGGACAGATGTGTGGTAGGTGCAGTGCAGTGGGTATTTAGAAAATATGGGGAGAAGGCCGGGCATGGTGGTGCAATCCTGTAATCCCAGCACTCTGGAGGCTGAGGCAAGAGGATCTCCACAAATCCAAGGCCAGCCTAGACTACATAGTGAGTTCAAGGTCACACTGAACTTTATACTGAGACCCTGTCTCTAAAAAAGAAGGAAAAGAGGAGGAAGAAAAAGGAAAGAAAGAAAGAAAGAAATTTAAGAAAAATTTATTGAGTAGCTATTGATGGAGTAAATCTATACCTTGAAGAAAGACAATGAAAGGTTGAAAGAGATTAATCATTGATCAAAGGATAAGGATGAAAACCAGAGTGCCTCCTTAGCAGTGTGTGTGGGAATCTGGAAAAGCAGAAAAAGCTACAAGTCCGGCCCAGTGCTTTATTATAAGAGCAGTGGAACTATAAAAAGATTTTCAGCCCTAGCAAGTTTGCTATGCCAAGGTCAGGGCCACAGTGGGGGAGACTTTTTTTTTTTTTTTTTTGGTGGTGATGGTGGTGCTGGGCATTTAATTCAAGGCCTTCACACTGAACTATTGAGTCATATACATAAATGTATGCAGAAGTCAGGAGGTTTTGGGCCCCTAGGATACTTTGGGGAAAGAGGGAGGAATAAGAGAGCTACACAGAGCTGAGGGTTTTTGGGGGGTGGAGGAGGGGGGTTTTGTAGTACTGGAGATCAAAACAAGTGGTACTCTACTACTGAGTCACATTTGCAGGCCCTCCTACCCCACCTTATAGTTTTTGTTTTGAGACAGGGTCTCTCTAAGTTGCTCAGGCAGGACTCAAATTTGTAATCTTCCTACCTTAGCCTCTTCTCTAGGCACTGGGATTATAGGCCACCACCATGCCTGGCTCTGAGTTTATTGATACAAGCACATTCCGCAGAAGATAGGATGGCTCCAGGAAGCTGAGAGGAAACAAGGGCCCACAATATGCAAAGTAAGCCAAAGCTGTCTGGCTAACAATGGAAGAAGAGAGCAAAACCTCAGAAGTGAGATGCTACAGTGGATATACTGTACTATGTACTTCCCACCAGCTGATTATAGTCTGCCATCTATCACAAGCAATTAAAAAGTGCTAGTGAGAGAGACACAGACAGCATGGAGAAGCTCAGTGGTGTTTCTCCTCTGCTGACCAGGGCTGGCGGTAGAGTTGGACACCTAGATAGCAATGGGCCTGACAAGATGCTGGAAAAATGGAGACCAAGTGGCAGTGCTTAACCATCAGAGGCAGAATTAATTGGCATTGTTATGAGTGGTAGGATTAGAGTGGCAACCAATAATTCCTGACCCACCTATAGCTATGGAGATTGTTCATAGAAGAAGCATAGATGGGCAACCAATAAGGATCCAATGTATATTTTAAACCTAAGAGTGACAGAGAGCATGGTGGCATATGCCTGTAATACCAGCACTTGGTAGGCTGAGGCAGGAGAATTTTGAGTTCAAGGGCAGCCTTAACTACATAGAGAATTCAAAGAAAGCCTGAACTACATAGTGAGATCCTGTGTCAAAAACAAAACAAAAACAACAAACAAACACAAAAAACATAGGAGTTGGGGCCAGGGATATAGCTCAGTGGCACAGAGACTGCCTGGCAAGTGCAAGGTCATGAGTTCAATTCCTGATACCAAAATAAATAAATAAATAATAACAGTGAGCTGAGTGTGGTGGAACATGCCTATAATCCCAGCATTCTGGGAGGCTGAGACAGGAAGATTGCAGTTTGAGCCCAGCCTGGACAATTTAGCATGACCCACTAATAACAACAACAAGTAAGGGCTGGGGACACAGCTTTCCTCTGGGTTCAACATCCCCCACCCCGCCCCGTGCCCAAAAAACGGTGGGCGAGGAAGAGGCTGTGAGAAGCAGACTCAGTGAGAGGTCTCCGTGTTTTTTCCTACTTTTGGGCCTAAGCCAATTTCCATAGGATGGAAGAGGACAGAGTCCCAGCAAGCATACGTAATGAGTCCGCTGGTCCTCCCTAAATGTATAGTCAGAAGGGAGCTGACTATGAGAGTTGGCACGATCATCACACTAATTCCTTCACCTGCTGAGTAAGAGCTAGCACAGTGGCAAGGCTCACGGAATCCTTTGAAAGCGTGCCCCCAGCCCAGCCAAGTTTACATTTTTAAAACCAGCCTCTCCTGAGGTGACTTGTAGAGAGCCAGGGCAGAGTGGTGTGGTCTCACACTCACAAGGCTGATCTACCTACTCACGCCACCAGCTGCCCCACCTGCCAGCAGCAGCATATAATTTTTGTCATTCTCCTTACTGCTAAGAACAGAGATTCAAAGCTTGGAGGTGAAGCAACCATTCTGAAAAAGATAGAAGTTAAAGGAAACCTGGGTCCCTGATTTGTCCTCAAGCAGTTATACCAGCCCTGAACCGGCTACCTCTCAAGTTCTAGTTACACAAGAAAAGTAAAACATCCATTGTGGTAAGCTCTTGCATACGGGTTTCAATTCCACACAGCTGAACACAACCCTAGCTGATACAAGTAGACATTAAGAAATGCAAAAAGAGGTTTAAGCAGGTGCTGAATGAGTGCCTAGAAAAATGGAAAGAGAGGTAACTTCCAGAAGTATTACTATGATTATAATTTCAAAAATATGCATGAGAAGCACCTTCAGTTTGGGTTGTTAGATTTTTGGTTTTGGTGCTGGAAACGGACTTAGATTCTCATGCATTCTGAGTGTGCACACTACCACTAAGCTTGTAGGGGTGGGTTTGTTGGAAAAACATAAAATTGGGGCCTCCTTTGGTCTTCTAGCTAATCCTGACTAGAAGGAGTTAAAAACAAACTTTAGTAGAGACTCCCCTAGGAAGCAAGTCAAAGATGGGTAGAAAAAGAAAAAGGGGTGTGTGGGGGGGGGAATCACATAAAAAAATGCACCAAATGGCCTTGGGGCTTGCACCAAGAGACCAGAAAAAGAATTTACAGGCAGGACACAGATAGAAAGCCAGGTGCACAAACAATAAGCTGCCCCCACCTCCAGTAAAATATAAGGGAAGAAAAGGGGGGCTAACTAACTTTAAGGCAGTATGTACTCACACCATAAGAGAAACACTGGAGAGGGAATTAGGCAAGGAGATAAATTTATTCTTTTTAGCCTTCTTTTTCTTCCTCTTCCTCCTCCCCTCACCCCTCCCCTCCCCGATCCTCCTCTTCCTCCTCCTCCTCCTTCTTCTTCTTCGTCTTCTTCTTTTCCTTCTCCTTTTCTTTTCATGTATGGGGACTGAACCCAGAATCTTTGTATCCCCAGCCCTGTTTTTTTTTTTTTTTCTTTCCATTTGGGAGGTTTGAGACACAGTTTTACTGTGTAGTTCAAGCTGCCCTTGAACACTTTATATCACCCAGGCTAGCCTGAAATTTGTAATGATCCTCCCCACCTCGGCCTCCCAAATACTGGGATTGGGAGAGTACAGATGTGTGCTATCATGCCCAGTTTTTTTTGTTAGTATTTGTTTTTGAGACAGGGTCTTACTAAATCAGTGTATTACCCAGACTGGACTTGAACTTGCCTCAGTCTTCATTCTTTTTTCATCTGGGCCTGAAATAAGTTTTCTTTGGTCTTTCCCTCAAAGTTCACTTTCTCCTCTGACCCTGGACTTATCTTAGCTGCCATGACCCATTAAGCACACATAGTCATCTTATGTTCATTTCAGGTATGCTAGCCTTCTGGCTCTACTAGCAGTACCAAACCACAGAACTGTAATAAAATTGTTTTGATTAACAAAGGAAAGTTGTCTTAGTTACTTTTCACACATTGCTGAGACAGAATACCTGACACCTAAAATTAGGGAAGGAAAGGTTTATTTCTTACAGTTTCTTGGGAGTTGGTATCCATACTCAGTTAGCTCCAAGGCAGCGTGGCACGGCAGGGCATGCATTCACGGTGGCCACAAAACAGCAAGGCGAACCTGTGAGAGAGGGCCGAAGAGCAAGAGTGGGAAGACATGTGTTCCTCTCACCCTTATATTGTATCTCGGCTCCACCCCTGGGCAGGTGCAGCACTCACATCACCAATCCCAGCGCTAGACAACAAACCAATCACGAATGCCAGACACAGCCCCTTCCAAATTACGAGTCCTTGTGGGGGGGACACAGGATTAACCAATACAGAAGAGCTGGAAACAATTAGTTGCAGGCTAATTGTTATCAACTGCCTAGGTAACAAAAGCTACTAGGAAGACTCATCCAATGTGGTATTCTGGTCTAGCCATTAAAATAGTGAGTCATAAAAGACTGAGGGAAAAAAAAAATGTCTTCCTCCCTGGTAGTTAGTGGTTAAGGGTGAAATGTTTTCTCTTCAGTCTTTAGTAACATAGTCTCTCACACTTACCCTTCAGAGAACCCTTGTCACTTATTTCTTCCTTCATTCCTGAACGCATATTGCAGCACAGTGTTATGGGGTATTTGCTGTCGATTTTTTTATTATTATTATTAAGAGACGGGCTCTCCACACACCTGTAATCCCAGCATTTGGGAGGCTGAGGCAGGAGGATTGCTCAAGTTCAAGGCCAGCCTGGGATACAAAGTGAGTTCAAGGCCAGCCTGAAGTGCATAACAAAACCTTGTCTCAGGAAAGAAAGAGAGAGAGAGAGAGAGAGAGAGAGAGAGAGAGAGAAATGCTGCCCAGGCTGGCCCCAGACTCTTGGGTTCAAGGAGTACTCCTCCCTTGGCATCCTGCATAGCTGGGACTACAGGTGTGCCCTACCACTCAGAGCTTGACAGTTAGATTTTAAATGTTCCCCAGAGACCTATGTGTTAAGGACCTGATCCCTAGAGGGAAGGTAGAACCTTCCAAAGGTGGCATCTCAGGGAAGGTCACTGGGTCATGGGGGGGTTGTTTTCAAAGGGAACTGTAGTACTTTGCTGTCATGTTCTCCCACAATTATGTGCTGTGTATTCTTACCTGGAAACAAATGAAAGCACCAGGAATTACCTTTTCCTCATGGCTGTTCTCTTTTTTCCTTGCTGGCTATTCCCTTATAAGAAGTTTGTTGTTTCAGTGCTTAGGAGCTGAAGCAAGAGGATTACTGTGAATTCAAGGCCAACCTGGGCTACATAGTGAGTTTGAGGCCAGCCTGAACTATATAGTGAGACTCTGCCTCAAGAAAAGAAAAAAAAAAATCAGGCAAACAACAACAAAAGTTTGTCATGAAGAGATACTACAGTGAGAGAATGGAGGGGAGGCAGCTGATTCTTTGCTACGTGTCTTTTCTTGTGTGGCTCTTTTTTCTCTCAGGAAGGGTATTCACAGCACGTAGGTGTTACCCCATGTCTGCTATATCCCATATTGAAGGGAAAGACAGAAACGTACTCTGACAAGCATGGCGTCTCCCATCCTCAGTCACAGTCCCTGGTGAGCCCGAGGCCCTTCCCAATGCTTGTAGCCTCATGGGTCTTCAGGACTTCGTTGTCCAAGAGAGGCTCATAGTCCTGCTCAGTTCCCCAGTCTGAAGGACAAAGTGTGTGGAGAGAGAAGGGGACAGGTCAGAAAAAATCCTTCCCAGCAGTTTCAGCGATGCAAGGAGGTTTTCCTGAAAATCTCATAGAAGATGCCTGAGAAAATGAAACCCTCAAAGCCAGACCTTAAGAGAATCTACCACTCCCACACTGTGAAGGCCTAACCTTGCACAAATTTCCCTCATGACTCAGAAAATCCAACTCTCTAAATGATTTCACCTTTCCTCCTTAAATTTTAATTCCTTTTCCAGTTGTGCCAACACACCAGGTAAAGTGAATTGTTCCATATATACAATCTGGGATGGCAGAGTGGAGGCACCCACCCCCTCTTCTGTTGCCCAGGGAGGCCGATGAAGACAGGACCACTCTTCTCTGATTAAGAGTGTTACAGCAAAACCAACATCAAACCAAATGGAAGACTCTTTGCACTGAGTAATCTAGAAGGCAACTTGTTTATTATGCTAGTGGGCTGATGGGAATCTCAGTTCCAAATCATCAGCACTGAGGCAGTTTGGGGTTCAGTTTAACTACAGTTTGCAAGGAGAAAGTACAAGGCATTACACGATTGGTAACATGGATTGAATTAAGTCATATACTGTCAGGAAAATTAACTCTAAATGCATTTGCTGAAAAGGAATTGTTTATTTTAACATGGGAACATCCTAGAGATGAGGAGAGGGGGTTCAAGTGGAGTAAGTAGAGTTAAAAAGTATCTTTGACTAGGTTGCTTCACCCCAACCAAAGTCCTTGAAGCCAGTTAGAAGCAATATATTTTCTTAATTAAGGGACACATAAGCTGAGAAGAGTCAAATTGGCCCAGTGCATTATCAGAAGAAAAGCAGCTGGACCCAGACAGTCAAGGATGGCTGAATTCAACAGGGTGTTTATGTGACAGGCAGCAGAAGCATAGGCAGAGGCTACTATTTGATTTTAACTTGCTATAACATGTCTGTAAGTTTGTTATTCTTTAACTGTGCCTTTACTAATTGTATAATTGTGCCCCAACAAGAGGACCAAATCAGGCCTACCGAAGAGGTTAGCAGACCACCTCAGAGCAAGTGGTGACCCTTAGCAGAACTGGGACCAGGGGAAACAAGGATGATGATGATGATGATGATTAGGGATGGTGGTGGTGGTGGTGGTACTTGGAATTGAACCCAGGGCCTGAGCTATAGCCCCACCCCCTTTTAGACTTTCTTGTTTTAAGACAAATTCTCACCAAGTCACTAAGTTGCCCAGGCTGCAAGTCTCCTGCCTCAGCCTTCCAGAGTTTACAGGGATGTGCCACCATGCCCAACAGAAACAAGGGTTTCTACATGGGCAACTAAGGATACAAAAGATAAATGTTTTCCATTTGCCCCTGTGACAGAAGCTGGCCTCAGAAGGGCAGATGAGTATTTTAGTTAAAAAATGCAAAACTTAGCTATGCAAAAAAAGTGGCCCAGAAGCCAGGTTGGTGGAGTACAGGGCTGGTCTCAAAGAGCAGTGATGAGAGTGCCCTGGATGGGATATTCTAGGAAAAGCCTTAGAGATCTTGCTGAGAAGCTGACACTTATTACTCAGAGGTCAATGTGCAAAAGATGGTTGCTACCTAAGTCTAAAGCCACAGCTATGTCCTTATCTTGGATCTCAGAAAATACATTTTTTTTTTTTTGTGGCACCAGGAATCGAACTCATAACCTCGCACCTGCCAGGGCAGGTGCTTAAGCCACTGAGCCAACCTCCCAGCCCTAGTTTTTTGAGGCAGGGTCGCATTATGTAGCTCAGGCCGGTCTTGCACTTGCGTTGTAGCCCAAGCGGGCCTCGAACTCACAACGCTCCTCCTACCTCAGCCTCCCGAGTGCTGGGATTAAAGGTGTGCGCCACCATGCCCAGCTAGAAAATACATTTTTAATCATTAAAAAAAAAAAAAAAGATTTATCTTTGGCTTCAATTATATAATTTCAAATGCATGAATAATTTTGCACATGTCATGTTCTCAGTTTCAACATCAAGAACCACCTGCAGTATCTAAACAGCCGGGGAACATGTGGGGAGAATGTTGGTGGGTCAGAGGTTGGTTAGGGAGCCTGGGTTACCCCAGGAAGCAGGCAGGAACCAAAGAAAGTGAGTTGGCAGGAAACCCAGAAAAGAGGTGACACGGAGATATTATCCACAGCCAGTCACAGCCCAGTGAACTCCACAGCCACTGCTGTGAAAACCCTCTAAGGGCTCCTGTACAAGTTTTTGCATCACAACTCCATAAGCATCATTCCCAGCTGGGGCCACAGAGGCTGAGCCAGGAGGTAGAGGAAGGAAGGGCTGCCCTTTTTCCACAGGCAGGGACCTTCCCATCAAGACCTTCCAAAAGTGGAATTCCTATAGATAAGAAAGAGATCTACATGTTACATAGGCCAAACGGTCAGCAAATACCTGAATAAAGGTCTAATTTTTTGGTTTTCCACCATGTTTAAATTCAGAGGCATGTAGATTTTTAAAGGACATATGCAATATCCAGGTTACTCAGTTTGTTCTGTATAGTACAGTATTTTGAGAGCCAGTATAGACCAGTGAGCTGGTATGTGACTGACACTCAGAGCAGGCCCGAGTTTGAAGCCCAGCCCTATCACTCTCCAGTGGTATTGCCATGTGCAAAAAACAAAACAAAACAAATCTTGCTTTTGTGAAATGGAATCATTATCATATCTGCTTCACAGCTCCAGAGTTTGAGGATGGAATAAGTTTGTTGTTGTTGTTTGTTTTTTGCATTTATTTTCATACTGGGAATCAAACTCATGGTCTGGTATTTGCCAGGCAAACACTGTATTGCTGAGCTTTATCCCTGGTCCTGGTTTGGTTTGTAGAGACAGAGTCATGCTGTGTAGTTCAGGCAGGCCTTGAACTCATGAGGATCCTCCTGTCTCAGCCTCCCAAGTGTCAGAATTGCATATATGTACCCCCACACCCACCTTGAAGTGAGATTATGCTTGCAAATATCTTTCTCATGCATGGAACCTGGGAAACACTCAATAATACCAGCTATTCCTATTGAATAGACCTGTTTAAGGTGTGAGAAAGTAACACAGTCATTTTGGGCCACATAACCAGGAAGCTCTGGCCTGTTCTTAAATTCAGGCAGTTAGAGTTGCACATACGTGTTTCCCCCTCATTCTTTGCTTTTTCTCCTTTTATTGTTTTAAGGCTGGGGATTTGGCTTTGAATCCAAAGCTAACATGAAATTCTGGAACACTCATAGAGAGTTACTTTACTTATCTATGGGTGTATCTTTTTTCTTTGCAAAATGACAATAATGCACTTGACACAGTGGTACATGCCTGTAGTCCCAGCCTCTCAGGAGGCCATGGCAAGAGAATCCCTTGAGCTCAGGAGTTCAAGGTCAGCCTAGACAACATAATAAGACCCTGTATAGAAAGCAAAGAAGGAAGGGAGGGATGGAGGTAGAGCACTTTAATTTTATAGGGCATGGAACTATATCATTAACATGATTAAGCACCCCATCACTGTCCGGTATAAAGTGATTATTACCCAACTTACTAAAACAGTATTTACTAAAATAGAGTATTGAAATAAACATCCAAAGTGACAGGAGGAGAGGTGTAAGTCTTACAAAGTGGAAGAAACTGAAAAAAGAAAAGAAAATAGGAGTAAGAAATTTTCACCATCATTAGTAGTATCAGCATCTTCCCGTTTACTCTGTGCTGCTAAACACTTACCCTTGAGAGGCTATTACTGCAATCCTGCACATTAGTTATTATTATCTCTCTTCTGCAGGTCAGAAGACTGAGATTTAGGAAGGAATGGTCATAACAGTAGTAAGCACTATCAGGAAGATGTGAACACACTCTCAGCCTGCACATTTAACTGTCATGCTAAAATGTCACAAGGTGATATGACATTTTGTCATATAAATTCTGCTGTGATTGGAGGGAATAATTTTGATTCGGGACTATGAAACTAATGTTTTTGACATGTTCAACAATGTGTCATAAAAAACAGATCAGCAACTACAAACTCTGAATCTTCTAAAATGTAAAATTATGCTCTATTACATAAATATACTCAAGGGGCTTCTATGCATTTTGTTTTATTTCTTTTCACTTCATTTTTTGTGCATGCTAGGCAAGTATTCTCCTACTGAGTTACACCCTTCCAATGCATTTTAAAATATACACACAATATAGTTAAATAGTTTTATTCAGAATCTACGATATCATAAATTTGATGTAACATTAATATGAAAGCTATAGTAAACATTTAATTAAGGGTGATTTTGTGTTTCCCCTTAAATGATTGAAAAACCTTTGCCATTGAAATAAGAGGTTAGGGCATGACAAAGCTGGCTGCGGAAGTAGGCATGCCCTGTTAATTACAAGATCCCAGATAACACAGGCAAAACAGTTCCCAAAGCTCCTCATGTGGACTTCTTGTGAGAAGTCGAGCAAGTTTTCAATAGGCTGGCCCATAAGTGACATCAGCCTGCGGTGGGGGGGGGATCCTAGCACCAACTCTCAGAATCCATGTGTAGAAGGTCTCACGGGTTTCTTCGAGATTCAGACAGTGTGAAAGGACACGGATGCTGAGAGCATCTTGCTATAGTGACTTTGCTCACAACAGCCCACCCTTCTTTCTCCAGGGCGTTCTTTTATCTTGTGTTTTCCTCTTTTACTCGGCTGAACCTCTCTCTGCAGAGCCAGTTTCTCCCTCATTCTTCACTTCACCTTTTGTAAATAAACTTTGCCCTTGCTTTTAGCTCATTTTGTTCAATTCTTTTTGAGACCAGAAGAACCTGGAATCCAACTCCAGAGGGAGAGATGAGCAACTCAGAACCTAGTAATGTTTAATTGGGGATTTTAGAAGGAGCTTCCCGATAACAGGATGATTGAATGGGCTGGTTGTGTTTCAAACATGCCCTCCAGCCGGGCATGGTGGCGCACGCCTTTAATCCCAGCACTCGGGAGGCTGAGAGTGTTGTGAGTTCAAGGCCAGCTCCGGCTACAACGTGAGCAATGCAGATCTGAACTACATAGTGCGACCCTGCCTCAAGAAAAATAGTCAGGAGTTTGGCTCAGTGGCTTAAGTGCCTGCCTGGCAGGTGTGGAGTTGTGAGCTTGATCCCAGGTACCGAAAATAAAAAATAAACATGCTCTCTAAAAATTTTGCTACCTGCCTTCCATTTTTCTTGGTGTTTCTAATTTACTCATCATACTCAAAATTAAGTCAGTTGGTTCAATTCCATGCTCAACACTATTGACACCAATCAGAATCCCTCATACTTTTCCCAGAAGTCACACAATAGAAAGCACCAGGAAATTCCATGGCGAACTACTTACACAGGGTGGCAGAAAATTTCTATTTGTTTGTTTGTTTGTTTGTGTTGGTACTGGGGATTGAACCCAGGACCTTGTCATGCTTAGCAAATGCTATACCATTAGACTTCATCCCCAGAACCAGAAAATGCATCCTAGTAAAGCAGGAATGTGTGCGTACATAATCCATGTATGCACCCGTGTGCACCAATGAGTGTATATTTGTGTGGCGATAGGTGTATAGATGCACACGATTTGTGTGTACACACGAGTGCATACATGTGGGTGCATGTTTATGTGTATTTGAGGACAAAAATTAAAGATGCTGCTTTCTAAAAGATGATATGGGATTTGTGAGAACACAACTGTTTAAACTCTGCTTAAGGCAGTCCTTACCAATTAAGCACTAGCAGGAGGAAAAGCAGCAGAAACTTTTGAAGAAGTGAAAGAGTAGCATAAAGCCTGGGCATAACTAACCCTTGTAAAGAGATGAAAATATGTAAATAAAATATTGAATTGAGCATTAAATTCTTTAGGACATTAAGAGGAACATGCCTGGCTCAGTTACACTACATTGAAATCAGCATTAATTATTTCATTTATTTATTTATTTATTTATTTATTTATTTATCTTTTTGAGACAGGGTCTTGTTATGCAGTTCAGGCTGGCCTAGAATTAATTTTGTAGCCCAGGCTGGCCTCGAACTCACAGTGATCCTCCTGCCTCAGCCTCCTGAGTGCTGGAGTTATAGGTATGCACCACCACACCCGGCTATTTCTTTTAAATTTTAAACCATAATTCTTTTTAAAAAATTTTTTTTTTTCTAGGTTGGGTTTCCCAGAATCAAACCCTGAGATAAGGACATGTGTTCAAATGATTTATTAAGAAAGAGTTCCCAGGAGAAATCAGTAGAGGAATTTGGGATTCAGTCTGATGCTACAGGGAACTCTGGAGTGAAAATTGCATTAGTCTGTTTCAACCTAAGGCAAGGGAATTTCTTCCTTTTAGTCATCCACTAAGGGCCACTCCCAGAGCTTGAGAACTACTAAGAATTTTGGCCTTGAGGGGAAAGCTGTTCTAGCAGCCTCGGGCAGGTTCTCAAAGAACAGCTGCAGGTGCAGGCATTGTAAACAAATGATAAGAATATCCGTGAGGAGTCCCCCAAGGTGGCGGACGGTCTGTAATCCCAGCACTGGAAGGCTGAGACAGGAGGATTGCAACAAGTTCAAGGCCAGCCTGAACTACATAGTGAGACTCTGTCTCTAAACAAACGAACAAACAAACAAACTGGAAAGAGTTGGGCAGAGCACCCTTCACCAAAGTCCCTACCATTCAGGATATGCAAAGAAGAGGAAATCAACAGTTTAGTAGCACAAACCATGTAAGAAGTGTTTGCAAATCCTAAAATGCCCTAAAGAATGAAAATTTCTAGGCTGAGGGTGATTCAGTGCTAGGGCACTTCCTTGGCATGTACCATACCTTGGTTTCAGTCCCCAGCACCACCACCTATATATATATATATTTTTGTTTTGTTTTGGTTTTTTGTTTTGTTTTGTTTTGTTTTTTCCGACTGTGGGGCTGTGGACCTTCTTTCAATGATTGTTACCTTTGTTAACTCTCTTCTGATAGGAACCATTAGTGTACAGAAAGTAGAAGGGCTGGCCATTGGAGGGAGACTCTCCTGGTTTTGAATATGAGATCTATTACTTACCAGCTAAGACATTCTTTCTCGAGTTTCTTAACTTCTCTGCCTGTTTCATTTGTAACAGGCAATGATAGTGTCTACCTGATACAGTTGTCATAAGAAATCAATTAATTATGAATTATAAAGCATTTAGGATGAGCCGGGCGTGGTGGCGCACGCCTTTAATCCCAGCACTCAGGAGGCTGAGGTAGGAGGAGCGTTGTGAGTTCGAGGCCGGTTTGGGCGACAAAACGAGCGCAAGGCTGGCCTGAGCTACACAGTACGACCCTGCCTCAAAAAAACCAGGGCCGGGAGTTTGGCTCAGTGACTTAAGCGCCTGTCTGACAGGCGCGAGGTTGTGAGTTCAATCCCCGGTGCCGCAAAAAAAAAAAAAAAAAAAAAAAAAAAAAGCATTCAGGATGGTATTTGGTGATGAGGTTAGCATTCTACTTAGTGACTGCTAAATAAAAGCGATGACACAGCCAGGCCTGGTGGTGCACAACTGTAATCCCAGGATTTGGGAAGGTGAGGCAGGAGGATTTCGACTTTGAAGCCAGGCTGGGCTACATAACAAGACTGTCAAACAAACCCTGATGGTGCACATGCTCCCTTCATGATAACTAGTAGGAAAAACCTTTGGGAATCTCAAAGGGAATTGTTGGCATTTTTTTCCCACCAGAGGTACTAGAATAGAGTGACTTAGAAGAAGAAACTGCATTCTAGTCATTCGCAGGGCTGGGTGAAAGGAAACCAAGTGTGAGCAGGGACATGGATAGATCAGAAAATAGATAGCCCAACACTTCAGTTGGGGAGGAAAAAAGAATAGGATTCGAGGACGACCTGACCTGAATCCCTGGTGTTTTCTGAATGTGTAATGAGTCCCCACACAGATGAGCCCCCACAACAAATGCCGTCCCATAAATGGAAATCACCCTTAGGTTGGCCAAAACAGCGTATCTGTACTGCGACCACGAGATAACTGGTTAGTGAGCAGAGTCTTTGAGCATGGGGCCTGGATGCTGGTTAACCTAAATGCGCAGAGGCACCTGGGGTCTTGAATCCGCAGACACCAGGTCCTCGACACAGGGCTGCCCCGTTTAGGACACAGCAATATGAGCTAAGAGCTTGGAGTCAGTTGGCCTGCATTTGTATCCTGACTGTGTGCAAACTAGATGGCCTAAACCAGGCAGTTTCATTTCTCTGAGCATTAATGTCCTCATCTGTAAAATGGAGTTATTTTAAACTAGAAACTGGGTGTGGTTGCGCATGTCTATAATCCCAGCACTCTGGAGGTTTAGGCCCAAGGATCAACTGAAGTTTGAGGCCAGGCTGGGCTACATAGTGAGTTTAAAACCAGCCTGAACTACATAGCAAGAACCTGTCTCAAAAAACCAAACCAAACCAAAACGAAACAAGAAACAGCCTCATAGTAGTGGGGTTTTTTTGTTTGTTTGTTTGTTTTTGTTTTGCTTTGTTTTGTTTTTTCAAGATTCATTAGAATATATAGTACAGCGCCTAGAATAGCATATAATCAAACATGTCATCTGTTACTTGGTTATAGCCTCCCGTTGGACATGCCTTACCTTGGCTGACCCATTTCACTATCACTAGCTTTTAGGTTATGGTTTATAAAACCATTTTCAGACTTTTGCTTTTAAAAGTGTGACACCCTGTTTTCAATCCAATGGCTATTAGAAGCTGGATTTATAAACCACTGACAGGTGCCTACGGCTGAGGCCACCCTGAACACAAGCCAGGTTAGCTGGCCTCTCCCTTTCTCCTAAACCAGCACCCAACACACCTTAGTGTTACAGGAAAAGTGAGTTAGACAAAAATTATAGGCAGTCAGACAGGGCTGGGCCCTCGGGGGAACCAGTGCAGAAGTTCAGATACCTTGTAACCTCTGAGAAGACAGACACCTGCTGTGGGCCAGATATCAAGACAAAAGGCAGATCCTAAGGATTGATATTCTAAATAGTTCTATATCACCCTGAGGAAGTCAGGAATCAGCATTCCACCCTTTTACAGGAAGAGTCATTATTGTCAAACATCCCTCGCTTACTACGGGACCCGCTTCACCATTTGTCCTTGATTTAATCAATTTTACCTGAGCAGTTAGTCTTATTGGTTAACTGTAGTTATGTCCCACCTTATGCCCACCTTGCAGATTCCCATTTTCCCCGCCCTAGACCCATCTAACCTCATGGTTTTACTATATAAAAGTCCCTAAAAATGACAGAATCTTGGGCAACCCGCTCGGGCCCCCTTCTGTCCCTCAGACAGAAGCTTTCTTTCCCTCAATAAATATATCTTGCTCTTACCCTCCGTCGTTCCTAAAATTCATTCTTCGATTTTAGAGAACACGAACTCGCGCCGTACGTATAGTAGGCTGGGAGTTTCATTCCCCCATATCATTTGGAGGTCTGGGATCATTTTTCCTATATCATTAGGAGCCTGAGATTCCTGGACTGAGAACAAGCTCCACTTTCCAACACTCCCCCACTACCTCCTCTTGTTTTACAGGTAGGAAGTTCATTGTGGGAGGTGCCTTGTTCCTTCAACTCTGCCAAAAACCAAACCAAATCAAACCAAACCAAATTTAGCCCTGCTATAAGCAATTATATCCACAAATCTCACATTTGAGCTATTCTGTTTTTCTTAATACACATTAAACAAATAAGTACTAAAATTTAAAACATTTGTTCATATAACATTTAAACCCAACTTAGGCACACCCAGTGATTTCCATACTACATTTTATTTTTATTTATTTACTTATTTAGTCTTTTTTTTTTTTTTTTTTTTTTTTTTTTTTTTTTTTTTTTTTTTTTTTTTTTTTTTTTTTTTTTTGGTCTTTTTGAGTCAAGGTTTTTGCTATGCATTTCAGGCTGGCCATGAACTCACTTTGTAACCCAGGTGGGTCTTGAATTTGCAATGATCCTCCTGCCTCAGCCTCCCGAGTGCTGGGAATCAAAGGCATGGGTCACCACACCCAGCTTTCATACTACATTTTAAAATGTATTGTTTCATGCTGGATGTGGTGGAATATACCTGAAATCTCAGCATCCTGGATGCAGGAAGATCACAAATTGGAATGTAGCCCAAGCAACTTAGCAAGACCCTGTTTCAAAAATAAAAAAATACAGAAAGGGAGGGAGATGTAGCTGAGAGTAAAGGCCCTGGGTTCAATCCCCATTACAGTCTATCAATCATATTGCCCTGTGTGCAAACAGAAAATATCGTAGCTCAAAGGTAGATAGTCCAGGCCAGGTACTACACTCATACCAAACAAAGAGGCCCAGAAATTCCTGGGCCTTGTTCCCAGTGTGCTCCAGTTCAACAGGATGACACAACTTTAGAATGAAATTAAAGCATGACTACAGTGGAGCTGGTTTGGAGTTTTATTTTTAGAAACAAAAGGTGGGAGGATACTGAATCAGATGCTCCTTTGAAAGTGTCTCTCTGTAATTCAGGGGGTTCCGTACTTTACAGAATACATGAATTTATAACTTTGGAGACTTCTCTGTATATCTTTAACTTGGAAGCTTTACATTCAGAATGCTCTGTTAGTCCTGGCTTTGTCAGGACCATAAAATGCTACAGGGTGTATGTGGTGGGGAAATTATTCACACCTTGGAATGTTAATTGCACTTGCTCTGGACTGGGGGAGGAGGGCTGAGCAGCACCACAGGCCGTGTCTTGTCTGGCTGCCTCTGTCTTTGGAAATGGAGAAAGAGAAGAAAATCGCTTAAGTTTTGCCTTAAGGTCAATCTTTTAAAATACCCCTTTCTTTTCTTTTCAGATAAAGCCTCCCTTAGGGGCTGCACTGAGTATAGAATTGTGATACTTTTTCCATTCTCTTCTAAGGTAAATGTTTTTGTCTGACTTTTTCCATTTGGTGCATGTCATATCACTGGCTGGTCACCTAACACAAAGGTAATAAAATCTAGGACTGCTCAGATGGACTCTTTCTTTGGTATACCACATTCAGAGTATCTGTTTTCTTTTTCCAGTTATATAAGTACCAGAGTTCCTATGTTGGGCAGAAGTCTTCTAGAAGCTTGGGAAACAAATTAGCTAATCATGCTGGCCCTCCCAGATAGTCTAAAAAGTAATAATAAACAAAGCATCATACTAGTATACTAGCTGAAAGCACAAACTTTCAATTCAGACAGACCTGAATTTGAACCCTAGTTCTTATTACCACGCAAACTTGGGGCAAGTGAGTTAACCTCTCTGTGCTTCAATATCTTCACTTATAATTCAAGGATACGATTAGTACCTATCCCATAGGATTACCTTGAGGATTAGTGTAACAATGATGGACATATAGAGAGTGCAAACAAACAAACAAACAACAACAAAAAAAAATGTTAGATATTGTTCTCTTTCTCTCTCTCTCTGTCTCTCTCTCTGTCTCTGTCTCTCTGTCTCTCTCTCTCTTTTCATACCAGGGATCAAACGCATGTCCTCGCACTTGCTGGGCAAGTGCTTGTGCCACTGAGCTAAATCCCCAGCTCTCATTATGTCTTTCATGATTGTATTACCATACAAATTACCTGAACTAGATGTGGTCATTGTAGCAGATTCCATGAGCGAGTCCACACAACATCCACCCTAACCCTTTCTAAAACCCATTGGTCCTGAACTCTGCGTTGCAGGCTTTTGTCTGTGACTTGGGTTCTGCCAAGCTGATGCTCCAGGAGAGTAAAAGTGACTGAGGTGAAATAGCAATGCTGGTAGGTTTATTCATCTTTTGGGTTTTGTTGTTGTTGTTGTTGTTTGGTTGGTTGATTTGGTTTTTTTGTGACTGGATTTTGCTATGTAGTTCACGCTCAGGAACTCGTGGTGATCCTCCTGCTTCAGCCTCCCGAGTGCTTGGATTAAAGGTGTGCACCACCATGCCCAGCTCTGTCTGTCTCTTGTAACTACCACAGGGGAAGTTTTAGTAAAAGTTTGTGTCTAGCCGCTAACATCATAGGTCCGATCGGTAAGCCGTTGTTGTGGGGTTTCCATGAGAACATCCCCTTTCTGGCTGGGCATTTCTCCTACGCTTTTTTCTGACTATGTGGTATCCTAGTCTATTTCCCTGGCACTACTGGAAATGCTGTGAACAACCTAATACCTTGCTACAACCCCTTTCAGTTAAAAGTAGGTGAAGTGAATTCTGTTGTCTGCAACTAAGAACACAGTAATTATCAAGATGATCAATACAGTAATTATCAGATTAATCCTTATTATTACAGTAATAAAGTTTTCTTTATGAAGCATACTCAGGCTACTAAAGGATAAAAACTTTGTCCTTGACTTCAAAATGCATTTATCCTCAAAGATACCACATGAATGGAAATCTTTTTTTTTTTTTTCCCTTAAGGCTTAATTTTCTTTGGAAGTAGAAAGCATTTAGTGAGGATAAGAAGAATGAAATTACTAAACTTAAAGCCTTATAAAACGGGAATCCTCACTGAAGTCTTTCTGAAGGATGACAGATGAGCTTAACTGGCATAGTGTCCTCTATAAATCATAACAGGTGTGAAAGGTACGCCAGAAAGGCAGCGTATGAGTATTAGGACTTGGATGGGTATATTACACATAGTCATTAATGTACTCACTCCTAGGATGGCACCCAGGGGTATGCTCAATTACAATGGTGAGGATGACTTGAAAGAAGCAATTAACAAGAGCATCGAGATCTATCTCCAGACAGATTTGGAATTAATGTGTCATGGGTGACATGTGGCTTCAGTTTTACCCTATTTTTACCTGGTTTTGGTGGTTATAAAATCATAGTTTCAAATTCTCTCTCCAAAGACTGCTCTTGTTCTTATGGTATATTTTTTGAGTGTGGCCCCATTGAGAGATCTCTTGTTATTTTAATACCTACTTTTCCACCTCTTCAAAGCAAATCAGGGAATGTTCTACAACACCAACCTAACAAGGCAGACCTGTCAAATATTTACAATTCTTATTTTCTGTCTTCCTCAAGAAAGGAGGACCAAGCTGGGCGTGGTGGTGCACGCCTTTAATCCCAGCACTTGGGAGGCTGAACTAGGAGGAGCGTTGTGAGTTTGAGGCCGGCTTGGGCTACAACTTGAGCGCAAGGCCAGCGTGAGCTACATAGTGCGACCCTGCCTCAAAAAATTAGGGCTGGGAGTTTGGCTCAATGGCTTAAGTGCCTGTCTGGCAGGTGCGAGGTTGTGAGTTTGATCCCTGGTGCTGCAGGAAAAAAAAAGAAAGAAAGAAAGAAAGGAAGGAAGACCAAAAACCAAAAAGAAGCTGGACCTCTGGTTTAGTCGAGTGGTCTATTAGTTTCCTGTTGCTGCTATAACAGATTGTCACAAACCTAGTGGCTTAAAACAACACAAATTTAGCTGGACATGGTGGCTCACTCCTATAAATCTCAGCACTCAGGAGGCTGACACAGGAGGATTGCCACGAATTCAATGCCAACCTGGGCTATGTATTGAGTTCAAGGCCAGCCTGAACTTCATAGTGAGGCACTGTCTCAAAAAACCATAAAAACAAACAACACAAATTTATTATTTTTATAGTTTTGGAGGTAAAAAATCTAAAATCAGTTTTACTGAGTTTTAGCTAAGTGTCTCCAGGATTGCCTCTTTCTGGTGGCTTCAGGGAAGAATTTGTTTTTTTGCCTTTTGCAGCTTCTTGAGGTCCTTGCCTTTCTGGCCTTGTGATCCATGCCTCACATCAGTCCAGCCACTTGTCTCCAGGATCATATCTGCTTCCTTCTGATAAGGAAACTTGTGACTGCATTGCATTCATCTGGGTAATCCAGGACAGTCTCTGTATCATGTGATCCTTAACACATCTTTAAAGTGTGATTTTGCCACATAAGGTACCATTCACAGGGTCTGGGAATTAGAGCTCATTCAACTTATCACAGGTAGCAAGAACACAAGTTTTAGTTTCCTTAGTCGGTGGAGGTTTTCTAAAAGGTTATATGAAAAAGTGAGAATAGGAAATCAAGAACACTAGCAGGCATGTGAGATTCAACAACTGATACAGTTTATCTTGTGTCCTTTCAGCAGCAGATGTCTGGCTAAATCTCTAAACTTCTACCATTATCAGGTCTCTGTCTCTGCTTCCTCTCCTTCCTGACTTCAGCACCTTCAGCAGTCACACTGAGTCATTCCCACACCATCATGTAAAGGATCCTCCTTCCTGCCGCACTCTTGTAGGAAGGCATCTCAGTGGCTGCTGTCTAGCCTACAGGTGCCAACTTCTGAGTCACTTACCAATCCTTGGTCCAATCAGCTTTGGCCAGGAAAGCTGGCCTGTATATGGCCACCAAGGCATGGAAACCTCAGGCCTTTCTCTCTGAAACAGTCTGGGACATGGCAACCATTCAGAGACTGTTAAACTCCTCTCCAAAACAATGTCAATGATCTCAGAGTTTGGGAAGTAATTTTTTGTGTATTGATTTTTGCAACCAGAATGTTGAGAGGTGCTTGTTAGAAGTGGGTTTTGGTTAACATTTACAAAGTATTCTTAAGAGAAAAGTAATTATACAATGTTCCAAGATAAATAGAGTATTTTGGAAACTATGAGCTTGTCATGATGGCCTATAGTCTACTCATAGACTATAAATTATGGAAAAAGATATGCAAATCGCCAAAGGAAGTCTTCAAGGTCAAAGACTTTCATAGTACCTCAAGTTATATAAAGCAACATCCTGGAATTCCCAACCCCTGAGTCATTCATGAAAAATAGCCCTTATAGCTTTCAGGACACTGAGTTTAATTTGAAAACCATTTATAAACGTTTATTTTCTTTGATACAGACAGGTGATCAGGAAAGAGGTCATCCACAGTGTACGCAGACTCTGACTTCTCTTTAAAGGGAAGCAGAGAGCCTGTTACACTGAATATTCTTGGATCATGTCAGATAATCATAGGTTCAGCTACTGGATTAGTCATATCATGAATTTCATAATCGCAATGTAATTGACACAGACCTTTAAACAGTCCTTTCTCCCTGGAAGCCAGTGTATTGCTGGAATTAAAGGAACGGTCACTGTGAGAAAAATGGAGTGAGCTTTTTGCTAGGCTCACCTTAGCTGTGGTCAGAGCTTTCTAGGAGTTAGTGCTCCTCGCCAAGCTGTCCAAGTGGAAATAAGCAGATTGTCCTTAAGAATATGAAGGTTCTGGGGACATAGCTTAGTGTAGCAGTGCCTGCCTGACAAATGTAAGGTCTTGAGTTTGAGTCCCAGTACAAAAAAAAAAAAAAAAAAAAAAAAAAGAATGCCAAGTTTCTCTCATCCAGTGGGACCCCAGAGCAAAGTAAAGGAAGCAATGTTTACATCCAGGCTGCTAAAAGAATGAATTAACTAATGTGCTGTATGTCCCACTGCATAAAACAAGTAAGCCTTTAAACAGCTCAGGTGCTCCTGTGCTACCCTGGACTTGGGCCAGGAGGACAATTTAAGTGTCAACTCGGCCACTTATCCACAACATGACCTTTGGCAGATGGGACCCACAGTGACGCATGAGAACATTGTGATGATTAAAAAGCAGCCAAAGTGATATTGCAGCCCGCATAAGTGGAAGCCTCAGCAAGGCTTACTGCTTTTGTTACTCACTGTTTTTTCTTGCCACCCCAAATTTCAAATCCTGTCTAGGGTAATGTCATACTCAGAAGCCTCCTCAAAGCACCAAGCTACTTCTTCCTTCTTTGAAACTCAGTACTGGAATCTGTTGGTGCTTATTTAGCCTCTCTAGGTAACAGTTTTTATTTCTTTTTTCTTTTCCTTCCCCCCATTCTCTCCCATCTTCCTTCCTCCCCTCCCTCCCTACTTTTCTTCTTTCCTTCTCCACACTGAGAATTGAACCCAGGGCCTTGTACATGCTAGGCAAATACCACTGAGTGATATTCTCAGTCTTTACATTTAGCTTTGGATGACATTTTCTTCCTACCTAAGTTTTCAACAACTATCTGTTAATTTCACAGGCTCCTCATTTTCCCTTCAATATTTCATTCTGGATCTTCTGTTTCCTCCATTTTGTTTTTCCATAGGTCAAAGTCTAGACTGGAGAGGAAATTCTCATCGAAGTTAAAAAATGTCAAATGTGATCAGATTTGTGAAGAAGGAAGGAAAGGAATCATGCCTGTTCTGTTACACTTTTTTCGAAATAAATTCGGTGCATTATAAATAACGCCCCATGATAGTTAACTAAGATGTCAATTTGAATAAGAAATACCTTGAAGATTAGTTTAGTACGGATCTGGGTGTGTCTGGATGATGGCCTTACTGAAGAGGGAAGAAGACTCACCCTGGGTGCAGGTGGCACCAACCAAAAAGGCTTGTAGTCTGGATGGAATAAAAAGGGCGAGAAGAAAGTCTTGTTTTTGCTTCTTTGGAATAACCCTGGTCTTCACCATCACCTTTGGACATTTGTCTCCAGGCTTCCAGCACAGACTCTGCAGCCTCCCTTCCAGCTCAGACCCGTTGGCTTTCTGATACAGACTGACATTTCAATGAGCTCCAGGACTTCGACTTTTGACTAGATCCTCTGCTTTCCAGCACACAGATGTTCCACTATTCTACCCCTTTTCCACTGTTCTACTCCTGACTGCAGGCAGCCTTTGTAAACTTACCTTGCTACTGCATTCCCTATCCTTTCCTGGGCTGCAGTTTGTCAACTTTCTTTGAATCCCCTTTGCACAACAGAAATATCTCCTTCCACACCCCATTACACTTTTATTCATAACTTCAGAGTATATCAGGGGCTGGTCAGTTACCTGATCTGCCTAGATAGGAGTACAGTGAGGCATAAACAAAGAAAGACGAAGAGATACACTTTGGAAGTACATGGCGGGCTGGGAGGTCAGTGCCTCAGGACGAGCAAAGACAAAGTCACTGTGTTCATGAGATAATCAGAGGGAGTATCGGATGACTCAGAGGGCAGTGGTGATCTTAAACTGATGAGGATCTTATGTTGATGAGGATGGTGGGGAGATAGCACAAGTTTATAAAAAGTCCTTTGTCCTCTGTCCCCAGGTGAAACCTTTTTTTTTTATTATTATTATTACTACTCGGTTCTCAAAGAACCAGGATGTCTCTTCAGCTTACCCTAGAGCATCACAGCATCTCGGGACCACCGAGGTCTCCACGGTGACTGGAGGCACATGGAGTTGTTTCCGCATCCCATAGCTGGTCCAGGTGGAAGGTGCCAGGGCTCAGACGAGCCCTAACCACAGTTTAATTATTAAATGATCCCCCCCCAAAATTATATAAAGTGACTCTCGACAAAAGGAGTGGAATGGCATAAGTAAAAACATACTGAGGCTGTGGTCACCATCCATTATGCCTACTCAAACTACACAGGTCCCCACCCACTCCCAGGCAATTGATAATCCGCTGAGTTTAACGATCTTCTTCAACAGAACATGCTCTGTAAGTTTCCTGCACAATGCTGATGCTTTTGATGTAAACTCCCAAATATGGTGACCATTTCTATCTAATTCTGTTAGTGCTTCATCCAGAATTATACTTGGTCAAATAATTACCTAAGTCTGCTTCTCGATAAAGATTTATTGGTAATTCTTTGGTAAGTTAAAAGAACAGTTTCTACAATCACAATATATGTGGGACAATTACATTCCCTGACTTCTAAGGCAGTTAGGTGGGGGCCAACTGAATGATACATGTTACATATGTCACGTGGGAAGCCTGGGCCCCGTATTTCCCACAGGATCTCTTTCTCCATTAGTTGAATGGTTGTATAGAAAACATCCAGGGGAAACATCAAGGAGACTCTGGAGCTATAGAGCGACAAGGCAGAAGGAGTCTGGATCCTCGAGTCACAGCTTGGAAAGGTTTCCCAAGAGAGCAGCCCAACTCATCATGATCACTGTGAAGCGAAGGAGAAAGGTGTGTCGGCAGATCAAGCCCCAGAGACTTGGAGGTTCTTTGCTATTGTAGTTTGTGTTGATTAACCTGATTAACGTATGTTAAAAGCTCTTAGAGCATAATAAATGTTACTTTTTATTGACATTATTATCTGTTCCAACAGCTAGTATTTATTGACTATTATGGGTAGTATCACATTCTTCTCCCAACACCATAGAAGGTGAGTAAAGCTGGGTGTGGTGATGCATGCCTGTGGTTCCAGCATTCTGGGAGGCAGCACATTGCAAATTCCAGCCCATTCTGGGCAGTTTAGTGAGACTTTGTCTCAAAATAAAAAATATGAGAAAGGATTAGGGATGTAGCTCAGTGTGACATCCCTGGATTTAATCTTCAGTGCCAAAAAGAAAAAAAAAAGGAAGATAGAGAAAGAAAGGAAGAAGGAAAAAAAGAAGGGAAGAAAAAAAGAGAGCCTGGGGATACAGTTTAGTATGAAGAGCCTGGGTTTAATCCCTAGTACCGTACCACACACACACCAAAGCAAGCAAGCATGCATGCATTCACACACAAGGTTAAAGATGAACTCAGCACTCCTTGAGTTCAATCCCTAGCACATGGGGAGGCAGAGTGATAGTGTGGTGACTGCAGTTAACTAATAATGATGTATCATAAAGGCTGAGGGTGTAGCTGAGTAGTAGAGTGTTTGCCTAGCATATGCAGGACCATGGCTGGGTTTAATTAATTCCTGGCACTTCAAAAAAAAAAAAACAAAACAAAACAGTATCATATATTGGAAATTTGAAAATACACAGAGAAAGAAAGAGACCCAAGGAACAAAATGCAAGATAATCATCTTTTAGTAGGAATAATCCTGCCGTGTTGGCTCAGTCAAATCCCTCCCAGGCACATAGATTCTAATTTTCCATTCATCTTTGCCTCATTTGTTCTGACTTTAAAGTCTAGGAAGAGAGCATCTGGTTGGCCAGCCTGTTGTCTGCCTTTGCTCTTACCGAGAGCATACGGGGGAAGAGGTTCATCTCCAGACCTTTCCACCTCCCTAGTGGGAGTGAGGCTTGCTGTGACTCACGCAGTGGGAAGTTCCTCCACATAGAGGACAGCTTGGGTGCCAGGCAGCCACAAATGTTGACAAATTCTCTACCATAGGGATGAATTGATTCGAGCCTGCTACGATCATTAAATCACAGTTTATATTTTAGTCCCCTTGCTTCTATTAAAGAAAGCTCAGAGCATATTTACAAGTCATCATTCAGAGCAGCTTACAAGCATGATTCATTTTCGTTTTTGTTTCAGAAGGTGACATTTTCTGACCAATGCTAGGGAGGCTTCCTAATAGGGAGCCTGCGGCCTCCTCTACCTGATTTAAGTGGCCTACCTGGGAGAACCTCTAGGCTGTAAGTCAGGAGAACCTTTCCCACCTGAATGTGGAAGTGCAGATCCAGTAGTAAAGAGCTAACTTTCAGTTGTCCTCGAATCAACTACCTTCATAAAAGCTGGGTGTGGTGCTCCACACCTTTGATCCCAGGTATTCAGTATATTGAGACAAGAGAACTGCAAGTCCAAGGGCAGCCTTAGCAACTTTGTGAGAACCTATCTCAAAATAAAAAATAAGGGGTGGGGGGCTGGTGATATAGTGCAGTGGTAGAGTGCCTCCATTTAATCTCCCGTACAGCAAGAAAAATAAATAATTTGAAAAATTAAAAATAAAAATTTTGAAGAGCCATATGTGTAGCTCAGTGGTACAGCACCACTGGGTTCAATCCCCAGTGCTGAAACAGAAAACTGCAAAATACTGTCTCCATAATATCACAGCATGAGCACTTGCAGCCTCTATGGAATTTCAGTGAACCTGGCCTTCCGGCCTGCACCTGGAGTATCTGCGTTATTCTTCCATTTAAATCATGTAAGGCAATGTGGATGCAGCTGGGCTAGCTGTGGCTGGGGGCAGCAACCCTCCATAGTTGAGTCCAATTGGAGGCTGTACAATCCGAGCAAGGGGAAACTTTTCTGATAGACAAAACCTTCTTTTTTTTTTTTTTTTTTTTTTTTGGCGGCACTGGGGATCAAACTCACAGCCTCATACCTGCCAGACAGGTGCTTAAGCCACTGAGCCAAACTCCTGGCCCTAGTTTTTCAAGGCAGGGTCACACTATGTAACTGGGGCGGGCCTTGCACTCGTGTTGTAGCCCAAACTGGCCTCAAACTCACAACGCTCTGCCTACCTCAGCCTCCAGAGTGCTGGGATTAAAGGCGTGCGCCATCACGCCCAGCTAAAAACCTTCATTTTTTTAAGGGTCCGGTATAGTTTTCAGTCTACCTGATGCTGTCAATAGTTTAATTATTTTTACATTTTAAATGAAAAACTTAGGTGTTTCATTTTGTTATGCAGATTATTGTGTTTCTCTACATGGTACAAAGAGTAGAATAGTAATAAAAAAGTTAGGCATGGTGGTACACACCTGTAATCCCACCACTCAGGAGGCTGAGGCAGGAGAATAACTGTCAGTTTGAGGCCAGCCTGGGCTACATAGTGAGTTCAAGACTGGCCCGAACTACATAGTGAGATCCAGTGTTGAACAAAATAAGTATTTATATGTGCTGGTGATGTAGCTCAGTGGTATGGTATTTGTCAGTCACACACAAGGCCCTGCATTTGATCC
Source organism: Dasyprocta punctata (assembly GCA_004363535.1). Taxonomy (NCBI): domain Eukaryota; kingdom Metazoa; phylum Chordata; class Mammalia; order Rodentia; family Dasyproctidae; genus Dasyprocta; species Dasyprocta punctata. The sequence continues at coordinate 2,163 of RJWM01005222.1, read as the reverse complement.
CCAGGACAGAATACACCATCCCAGCCAAAAGCCTATGCCCCTTTAAACTCAGGATCCCAGCTCAATTTTCCTTAATGTGGAGCCACTAGATTTTTTTTTCTCCTGGTAGTGGTATTGGAAATTGAACTCTCGGCCTTCACGCCAAACTACATCCCCAGCCCTTTTTTTGAGACAAGGTCTTGCTAAGTTGCCCAGGATGAGATTGACCTGTTGATCCTCCTTCAGCCCCTCGAGGTGCTAAGATTACAGGTGTGTGCCACCGTGCCCAATGAGCACTTTTCTTTAGAAATATTTTTCTGCAAATTCTTGAGTGTACTGTCATGGAAAGTTTCCCAGAATTGTGCTACCAGAGTATCATTCTAGAACTCTTTTTAGTGAGTATCCACCTCTGGTGTTAGTATAATAACCTGCAGACTATGTACGGATGAAAGGTATGAACCAAATTAAACATCTGTTCACATGCATCATTGCGCCTCTTTGTGTCCATGGATTTTAAACCTCAGTAAGCAGCAGAATCACCTGGGGGACCTGCTAAGACACAGATTGCTGGGGCACACCCTCCCCTCCGAATCTTAGGTTTGGTAGATTTGTGGTGAAGCCCAGAAGCTGCAAGCTTTTAGGTGCTGCTGATGGTGGTGGTGGAGGCCAGAGGCAACCTGTGACCATCTCTGCTCCATGTGATAAAAGGAAATCTCAATATCCTTTTTCCCCAGTTCCAAAGTGAGCCTGGCCTGTTTTACATTGACACCAGGAGGAAGGTCAGTGAGCAAGTGCTTGTAACAATGTGTATTAATTTAGAATTCTGAGTAGCTACATTGAAACTTTATATGCTGCTACCCCGCAAGTCCTTACTGAGTCTGGAGCAAGGACGGGCAGCACTTGAAGTGGTGGGCAGGCATCAGAAGGAGTGGGATAAGAGCCGGGCGTGGTGGCGCACGCGTTTGATCCCAGCACTCGGGAGGCTGAGGTAGGAGGAGCGTTGTGAATTCGAGACCGGCTTGGGCTACAACAGCAACATCATTAGTATTGGGGATTGAACCCAGGGTCTCCTAAGCTACACCTCAGCCCCCACTATATTATTACAACTGGGTTATATAGATGTTTTTAAAAATGTTTTATTGTCAGGGAATTTGGCTCAGGGGCTTAAGTGCCTGTCTGGCAGGTGCAAGGCTATGAGTTCGATCCCCTGGTGCCACAAAAAAAAAAAAAAAGTTTTATCATGAATTTCAAACATATAGAAAAGTAGAAAGGAGAGTACAATGAACACCCATAGGCTCCGTGCTAAAATTTAATCATTGTTAATTTTTTATCTGTTTGTTTCATTTATATACATGTGTATTAGTCAGCTTTCCCATCATAGGTCCAAAATACCTGATATTAGAGGAGAAAAGGTTTATTTATTTATTTATTTATTTTTATTTTTTGGTATAGGGGATCAAACTCACAACCTCGTGCCTGCCAGGCAGGCAATTATGCCACTGAGCTAAATCCCCAGCCAAAAGGTTTATTTTGGTTCACAGTTTGAGAGGGTTTGGTTTCTAGCTCACGAAGAGAGAAATGGCACGGTGGAAGAAAGTTTCCCAACCCTGGCAGCCAGAAAGCAGAGAGAGAGAAGGGAGTAACTGAGGTCAAGAGATCATTGCCCCTCCTCCAACCAAGCCCCACCTCCTAACATCACATTCAGCTATGAGCTCATTAGCAGATGAGTAGAGAAGCAGAAGGGGAGAAGTAATGATGGAGAAGGGGAACTAGCCAAGTGCAGAAAGGGAATGCACGTGAGCAGGGGGAGGAGAGACTGAGAAAGGGCCAGGCTAGCTCCTTAATAATAACTTGCTCTTGTGGGAACTAATACACCCTGTGAGACCTGTGTTAGCCTTTTCATGAGGGCAGGGCTCTACCATTCATTCTTCTTCCACTCTGCCCCACTTTTTTTTTTTAAAGACAGGATTTTACTATATAGTTCAGTCTGGCCTTGAACTCACTATCTAGCCCAGGCTGGCCTCAAACTTGTGGTAATCCTCTTGTCTCAGCCTACCGAGTGCTGGGATTACAGGTGTGCACTACCATGCCTGGCTAAGCCCTATTTCTTAAAACTTCCCTTCACTTCTCAGTATCGCTATACTAAGGACCAAACTTCCAGGCATGAAACTTTGGGTAACAAAC
>RJWM01005221.1:25463-94110 GCA_004363535.1 Dasyprocta punctata | reverse complement strand
TTACTTAAGATGTTGCACATTTTTCCATACAGTTAATCACTGGCTGTTTGCACTTTTCTGAGAAGTATCTCTGAGGTTCATTTGCCCATTTATTGGCTAAATTACTTGTTCTTTTGGGGTTAACTCTTCTGAGCTCTTTGTGTATTATAGATACTAATCCTCTGCCGGAAGAGAGACTGGCAAAGCTTCTCCTCCATTCTGCAGGCTGATTCTTCACCCTGCTAGTTGTTTCTCTTGCTGTTCAGGAACTTTTTATTTTTATGGTTTGAATTTTAAGAGATAGACTTTACGTTTTAGGACAGCTTTACATCCACAGTAAAACCCCTGGGGATAGTAGAGGTTTCCCATAGACCCTTGTTTCTAAGCAGGCATGGCCTCTCCTGCCTTAACATCTACCCCAGAGAGGTATGTTTGCTTTTTAAAAATTCTTTTTTTAATTTTTCACTTTTATTGTACACATTTGTGGTACATAATGACTATATTCGCCATGGGGAGTTGGTACATAACGCATTTAAATCCTTTTCCTTCCCCTTCCCTGCAGGGCATCTTTAGTTCGGTGTAGCCCATCTGGTTGACTTTTGCTGTTACTTCCTGTGCTAGTGGAGCCTTATTCAGGAAGGATTGGCCGGTGCCTAGATTTCTTTCTTATGCTTATAAAGACTATTCTTAGCTGGATACGGACTGTGTACCTGTAGCCCAGTGCTCTGGGAGGCCGAGGCAGGAGGATGACAAATCTGAGGTCAGGTTAGGCATCTTAGTGAGATCCTGCCTAAAAAAAAGGAACAGAAAAGCTACATACATAGCTCCATGGAAAGGTCCTGTGGTCAGTTCCCAGCGAAAAAGAACACAGACCTGGCTTTCACTGATTTCAGGCCTCTCGTCTGGAGCCCTCTTGCTCCTTTCCAGTGCGCTGAGGCCCAGCCTGGCTGAGAGACGGGGCACATTCACCCCCGGCCGCCCCCCTTTCCGGGCAGCCTGGAGACTGAGGAAGACCAGGCAGAGGCCGGGGTCGGACAGGGAGCAATCTGTCACAGTCGGGGCGGGGCTGGGTCCTCAGCAGCGGGGACAGGAGACGGGGCCCATTTCTTCATCGTGCGAGGGTGCACACGATGCCACCGCCCGCTGCTCTGCGGTCTTCCGCGAGCAACTCGGGGCTCAGGTCCAAGGTGGGTGCAGCTCCCGGGCCCCCCGTCCTGGCCAAGGCCCAGCAGAGCAGGCACGTGGAGAAAGCGGGGGACGCGCGGGCCCTGCTCCCTCCTCGTAGGCCCGGACCAGGGATGGGGGAACCAGCTGGCTGTCACCTCCACTTCCGTCCGCTGAGCTCCCTGCAGACTCCGGCCCTGGAACAGTGAGAGCATGAGTTTGTGCAGCCCACGCAGGGCACCCCTCCTTCTGTGAGGGGCTCAGTGGGGTTCCGCAGGGGAGAGGGGCCAGCAGGGGAGGGACTGCAGGAGAAGCCCCAGGGCTGCAGAGGGTTGGGGTGTATGGAGGGTGCTGAGCCCTGGTGAGGGTTCGCACGTGGTTAGGACGAGAGGGGTCTCCCCGGGAGAGTGGGGCTCCGGAGAGGGCAAAGTGTCAGGGCGACAGGGATCCCACGTGGCTGTGGTCACAGCCCGGCAGGGTCAGAAGGACCGGGGTGTGCGAGGTCCTAGGACAAACCTTGGGTCCGCGAGCCCAGAGCTGCAGGCAGCAAGAGAAACCAAAAGCAAAAGAGCAGAATTTTTACCGGAAAGAAAAAAGCTCTCCAGGATGTGCCGCGAAGCCTGGTCCAGTTCTGTCTGGTTTTCATGAGGTCAAAGGTGCAGGACTCTCTGAAAACCAGCTTGGGAACCGTTGCTGGGAATTTGAAAGGAGCCTCAGCCAAGATGCATGATAAAGAGAGATGTGCGGTCCGAAGGAGGCACCGGGATCGCATGCCTTCCGTCTTCAGCGCGCAGGGAGACAAACCCATTCGCGGGGTGGGCGGCGTGGGGGTGGGGAGCCCTGCGGCAGGCGGCTCGGGGTCCCAGAAGGGGATCTCTGTGCTCTGCATAGATGACACCCGGGAAGGCCATGTGTGGACACGTGCGGCCAAGTGGCCCACGGAGAGTTCCAGATCCTGCAGGGGAGGGAGGGAGGGAGGGAGAGAGAGGGAGAATAAAAACCACCACTGTGAAGATGGCCCGAATGGTATTTGAATAAACAGAGTGGACAGCTGCTCCTCCCTGCTGGAGCCAGAGAAATTCTGCTGTCGTCCAGGAAGAAATTGCATTTGACGAGGGACCCGCAAACCAAGAGATGAGTCGGATGCGCTGTGCCCGGGCCGGCCGCCTCTGCTGCCCCTGTGGGACCTGGAATTCCACCTCCTGCGCTTTCCTCTCAGCTCTGTGCGCTCTTCCTCCACAACCTCTGGAGCCTGGGGGGTGTCCAGCCCCCTAAACTTGGGGTGCTTTGTCTTCCCAGTAAGGCAAAGTGTGAATCCCTCCGGAAGTGGTGACCGTTTCCCTGTAGGGCGTTGCCTGGCTTGCAACCTAGTGTGGGTGTGCTCCGCCCGATGTCGCCGTGTGTGGCCATGACTGACCGCACCCCCAGGGGAGGAGGCATTCAGGACCCCGGGGTCTCTGGGTCCCGAACTGGATCTGAGCTTTTGTTCTGGAGGGTTCTGAAGGGGAGGCCCTGGTGTCTCTACCACTGGCCCAGGGCCTGGGAATGTGCTAGTTTAACTGATCTCTGTATCTTGTGGCCCCACGCTGTCAAAAGAGAGACACAAAGAGAGTTTTCTGTTTGGGAAGACGGAACCTCCCTGTAATGGTTGAGGATGGTGCAACAGGGAAAAGCCTTCTTCAGAGCTGACTCGAACACCCCAGGAAGGTGCTAGACCCTGACCCGGACCCCTGACGCAGGCCAAGCAGAGCCGCAGGCCTGTGGGAAGTGTGGCGTGCGTTGCAAAGCCTGCTCTGGAGAGGTGCGCCTTTCCGGGGTCCTGCCTCCGCCGTGAGCACCCTGCTGCATTTGCAGGAGGAAGCAGAGAGGCCCCAGAAAGGGCGGCTGTGCTGGCTGGACCAGGCTGGGGCCCCTGGCCTTCCACTTGTGTTCATTTGCTGTCCTCAGGCCCCCGGGACCTCGCGGCTGCCTTGTGGACTTGTCTAGCAGGTGGAGGGGTGGGGGGATGCGCCAGAGCCTTCAGGCCGGTGGGAGTGTCCCCCACAGCAGCCACCTTCCGTCCCGGTCTTAGGGTGTACATGGAAGCCCTGTGACGACAGCCTGAGGCGGGGCACACGAGGGACAAGGAGCTGTGGCCTGGAGGAGTGGACCCCACGCCATCCCAGCATTAAGGGGGGCTGACCATGGAAGGATCAGAAGAAATGTTTGGAGATGGAAACGGGGTGCTTACGCTCAACCCCCATGGGACCTTTTCTGTTTATATTCGCCTACCCGAGTCAAGGTGGAAAATATTTATCTTTGCCGCTTTCCAAACAGTGGCCTCCGGCCAGATGAAACATCGCAGACACACAGTCACTTGGCTCCCGGAGCTCGGGAGGCAGAGGAAGAAGGGGGCCCCTCCACGCGAGCACTCGGGGGGCCCATGGCCCCAGGGGCCCGGGACCGAGGGCTGACTCTCTCCGATTGTGGCTGCTGCTTTGTTTTTTTCACCTTTAAAAAAAAAATGATGGGAAAACAGGAGTAACAGGAAAATCGCCATTCGGTGTTCTCGGGGGGCACAGTCTGGCGGCCCTGCCGTGCACCTGTCTCAGCGGATGCGCTCCAGAATCCTTCCTGGGTCCCCAGCCTGAGGCCGCGTCCCAGCTCACCACCCCTGGGCCCAGCCCCAGTCCCGGCCACCTCTCTCTCTAGTCCACTCCCTGTGGGTGCGCTCAGGACCGGGCCTGCATCAGGGAGCGCTGTGCCCCCCTCGGAAGCCCACTGTGCCCGCTGTGCACCACATCCTCGCAGCGTGGCTGGGGCATCACACGTCTTGGGGTTTTCTTCCATTTAAAGGTGGAACAAAATGCCCAAGGCCTTAGTTTGGTTCTGTGGCCTACGGCAGTGGGGGATTCAGGAGGCGGGAAAGTGGGTCCGTCCCACCCAGCGGTGGAGAAGCGAGGTGGACACCCCACGTCACCCAGCCCTGCCGTGGCAGTGGCCGGGTCAACTCCATGCGAGAGGGTTCAGGGAACCCTTCAGACTGCAGTGGCTGAAACCAAATTCCTCAGGGCTGGAACCAGGGTGAAGGCAGCTGGGGATAAAATGTAGGTGGGCCTCCTGAACTCTGTTTTCTAGACGGGTTATGTTTTATTGCAATATTAGAAAAAATCAAAAGTAATGCAAGAAATCTAGGCTAACAAAAAAATCAGAATTTTAATTAGAGACAGGTCAGTCTTAGGGGTTCCCTGGTCACCCCGACTCCCAGATGGCTCAGCACAGCCTCATCTTTTTATTTCTTTGGTGCCGGGCTGGAACCCAGGGCTACCCACATGCTAGGAAAGCACTTTATCCCAGAGCCATGGCCTGGCTCCTGACCTTGTCTATATTGAAAATACTGAATATTTGTCATCATGAGTTTTTTATACTGTATTTTAGTAAAAGGTGTGTAACATAAAAGTTCCATTTTAATAATTTTGGGGTGTATGCTAAGTACAGGGATAGATCATGTAGCACCACCAGCACTACCAGGCAGCTTCTGAACTGTAGACACCTTAAACAATTCCCCGAGACCCTTCGCCCAGCTCCTGGTGACCTCTGCTCCCCTCTGCACCTCTACGAATTTCACCCTCAGAGTTTGTTATCAAGCAGAATCCTTGGCTGACCCACACGGTGTAACACCCTCCAGGTGCATCTGTGTGTGGCGTGTGACAAGTCTCTTCCTTTTCACAGCGGAGTAGTACTCCACCGCGTGGATAAATTGCACTGTTCTAATCCATTCCTCAGTTGCTGGGTTGTTTCAGACACTGTGACTAATGCTGCCACGAACACAGATGTGCATGCATTTGTTCTAGTCTTTGACTCCAACTCTTCTGCATATGTACACAGGAGCAGAACTGCTAGTAATTAAAGGTTTCACCTTTTGAGGGGCTGCCGACCTGGTTTCCACGGTGGTGGCTGCTCCATTGGACATTTCCACCACTGAGACGCACGTCTTCCGGGGCCCCACTCCTCGCTGATGCTCAGCTCCGCCTGCGTTTGTATGTCGTCGCCATCCGGGGTGGGAGTGGTGTCCCGCAGAGCTTCGCACCGCACGGTCCTGACGGCTGGCCACTCCTGGGTCCCTCTGTGGCCTTCTTGGTCGCGTGTATCACCTCTTCGGAGAAATGTCTGTTCCAGTCTTCTGTCTGGTTTTAAACTGAATTGCTTATTTTTTGTTGAGATCTATTTGCATTACTTAAGTCTTTACAATTTATTTTTTAGAGCAGTTTCAGGCTGCTTCCTGGCCGAGCGCCGTGGACAGCCTGGAGAGCCCTCCCGGCACGGCCTCATGGGGACCTGGAGAGCTCCGTGTGCACCCCGAGTGGGCTCACGTCGAGGTTCACGCTTGGTGTAGTTAACTGCATGAAGGGGTTTGCATGAAGGTCTAACGACATGGATGTACACTTCGGCATTATTTTTTCTTTTGCAATGCTGGGTGTCCAACCCAGGACACGTGAGTTATCACTGACCTACAGCTATTCATCACCCCTGGTTGTAAGAAATATCCCATGAAGATGTGATTTATTCTCACTGCTGAGTTTTTTTTTTTTTTTTGTGCCGGGAATCAAACTCAGGACCTTGCACTTGCCAGGCAGGTGCTGTGCCCCTGAGCTACATCCCTAGCCCTTTGCTGAGCTTTTTGGGGGCCCTTCAGATTCGGTATGTGGTGCAGGCTTTATTCTCCCCACCCCAGCCCCGCCCTGCTTCTCCTGTGAGGGAACCTCCTGGGGACCCCTGGGCGGAGGCGGGGAGGGCAAGCACGGGCAGGAAACAGAGGCACAGCCCCTCCTCGGTCTGCAGCGCTGCCTGCGCCCAGACGCAGCTCTCCGCCGGGGCTTCTCACGGAAAGGGAGCCAAAGGGCAAGCGTGGCATTAGCACCAGCACCTGGAGTGGGGGGCGGAACAGGCCCCGAGGCGCTCAGCACCAGCAGCAGACTGGGGGGTGGGGATCCACGCCAAGCCGTCTGCATCCCGTGGAGGGCAACCAGGAGCCATGGCTAGAGGGGGGGCCCAGCCCTGCCTCTCCTCAGGGATGGGGCGCCTTCTTCCTCCCTGACCACGTGGGGACCAGATGCCTGGAGAGTCTTGAAGTGCCTCCCTGGGGAGAGTCCTTTGGGAGGGTGGTTGGCGGGACGGTGCCCCATTCACATTCACTGCGTGTCACTGATTTAGCCTTCTCCTTGACGTAGAACGTGGTTGGCTGTAGGTCTAGGTCAGCCGTCATCTTCCAGAGCACATTGGAGTCGTCGTCCTGCAGCTCTGACTCCTGTCTGTGCGCCCTTCATCGCCTCCCCCTGCCCCACCTCCTCCTCTACCCTCCGCTGCCCCATCTCCACTCTCAGTAGGTGGCCTGGCTCCCACATCACTCACCAGGAAGTGGAGTCCATGGGAAGGGACCTGCCACCACACCCACCCACCTGCACCTCACCACCTGTCGCTGCAGGTGAGGAGCCCCTTCCTGGGGGCAGAGCCCCACCCTGTGCACTGGGTCGCCCTTCACCTGTCTGGTGTGAGATTCCTCAGTCCGTCGACATCTTTGAAGCTGAATTGGTCTAGGGCTGGGATGTGGTTTTTCTGGGAGTTCACGCAGGGAAGGATGTCGGGTCGACTCTGAGTGGGGTGCTGTCCACTGGCAGGAGAGGCAGGACGAGCGATTCAGCTGCTGATCCCAAGGGAACCCTATGCGGGGGCGGCCTGGCAAGATGCCCTGAGTTGAGAAGAGGCGGGGCTTTGTGCTTCTCAGGGCTCGGGAGCACGGTAGGGGTTCTCAGGCAGAGCAGTCCCCTTCCGCCCCGTCCGGGAGTGGGCATCTGGGCTGTGGGCCACCCAGGCGGCCAGGAATTCCTGAAAGATCCGGCTGTCCCCTGTCCCCCCCGCGCTGGCACACACACATACGCCTGCCCGTCTGGAGCTCCTCACGGAAAGCAGAGCAGTGCTGGGTGCAACCTGCACACAGCCTCCGCCCGCTTTCCTCGCTTCTGGATGAACTATCAGACCTGGCCCGACCGCAAATTGAGGGTCGGAGCTGCAGAGAGGGAAGGGCCACGTAGGATGGGCTCCAGCGGAGGAAGCCTGAGTGCCCCTGGGGTCTAGGCTAAGTGGGAGGCACTGCGGGGTCAGAGCCTCCAGCTGAGGGGCCGAGATGACTCTGCACACAGCACCACCAAGGTGGCACCCATCGACGCCTGTAGAGTCGCGTCTCAGGCAAGCTGACATCCACCCTGGAGAGTGCTGGGGAGATGGAGGCAGCGGCTGGGGCCCAGGACAAAGCCCAGCGTTCTCCGGAGGAGGCCAGCAAAATGCAGATGCTCACCAACGACAAGTCCATGACGTTCCTCATCCAATCAAAACTTCCACCCCCAAAGCCAGAGGACGCGATCGACGACCAGGGAGAAGCCAGGCAGCACCCCCAGACCGAAGAACGACAGAGACAATGGAAACAATGTTAAAGCCGTGCCTGTAACTGTGCACCAGTACTTCACTGAGAATGCAGACGAGTGAGGGGAGAGGTGGGGGGTACAAAAATGTAACCAGGGCTGGGGGTGGGGCGCAGCGGCAGAGGGTCGCCTAGCGCTCACGGGCCTGGGTTCCGTCTCTGGCACAGCAAAAAGCAGAACAGAACCCAAAAACCCGCATTCGAGCTATCAGAGCTACCTCGGAAACGAACATTTCACTGGCTGGGCTCACGGCTGATGAAAAGGTCGGCAAACATGAGCACGGTGTTCTAGAAATACCCAGGTTGCAGCGCACGGAGAAGAAAGGCTGGAAAACCCTGAGGAGGGTGCCGGGCGCACGGCGGCCCGGGCTCATTCTCCTGCGTGGCACCCAGGTGCCCAAGAGGAGGGCGAGGTGGACAAGGGTTTTACGGTGAAACAGCTGAAACGTTTCCCAATTTGATGAAAACTTTCAGTCTGTAAATCCAAGAAGTTTAAGGAAGACCATGCAGGATAAATACAGAGAAAATCATACGGAGATATAGCATCATTTTTCTGAAACCAGCGTTAAAGAGAAAATCCCAAAATAGCCAGAGAAAAACGAGATGGGTTACACACAGGGGTGGTGTGAGGTGACAGCGGTGTCACGTGTCGGGGCCAGAAGGGAGCGAGGAGGGAAGGGGCGAAATCAGTCATCTAGAAGTCGACACCCTGTGAACACTAAAAAATGAAGGCCAAGGTTGGATTTATTCTACTTTATTTTGCTTGGTTTTATTCTCTTTAAAATAAGTAATTATAAAAAAAATGAAGGCCAAATGTTGTTTTTAAGACACCAAAAGATTTGCACTACAAAATTGTTTTTTTTTTTTTTGAGGCACCAGGGATTGAACTCACAGCCTCGCACCTGCCAGGGCAAGCACTTAAGCCACTGAGCCAAACTCCCGGTCCTAGTTTTTGAGGCAGGGTCGCACTATGTAGTTCAGGCTGGCCTTGTGCTCATGTTGTAGCCCAAGGCGGCCTCGAACTCACAACGCTCCTCCTACCTCAGCCTCCTGAGTGCTGGGATTAAAGGGTGTGCCACCACGCCCGGCTTGCACTACAAAATTGTAAAAGAAGTTGTACCAATGATACCTAGTAGGAAGTCAGATCTACAAAAAAAGCAACAGGGATGGAAAATACATAGATAAACGTGAAGGGAAAATAACTTTTACAACCAAATACAACCTCACTTAAAGTATGGTTGAAATGATATTTGTGGGATTCTTGTGGCTCAGAAGTGTTATTAGAAAAGAAAACCTTGATTAGATGTTTTAATTATGGCTGTGATACATGATCCACACTCAGTCTGTCCAATTATAATAAGCCCTTGAATCTGTTTCCTGAAGAAAACAATGTTTGATATGTATCCTTCCACCCATTTTGGATATTAATATAAAGATACACAAAATACATGAAATATAAATTGGTGCTTACATGAAATATTTCACATTACTGTGTGACATGAATTTAAGTAGGTCCATTAAAAGAATACTTTCCAGTCAGCAGTGGTGGCACATGCCTGTAATCCCAGAACAAGATTTTTCTCATCTTTTAATTTCCTTGAGAAATGGGCTGGGGGTACCGTTCAACGGTACAGCTCAACAGCACGACGCCTGGCTGGCAAGCACAAGGTCCTGAGTCTGATTGCTGGTTCCAAAATTAAAAAAAAAAAAAAAAAAAAGAAAAAGAAAAAGAAGTAATTAACTGTTTAAAATAAAATATCAACACTGTACTTTGGAGTTTATTACATATTGAAAAGTAGTATCTATGACAACAATGGCAGAAAGGATGAGAGGAGTAGATGAAAAGTACATCACTACAGGACCACACATCACAACGGAAGTGGTATAGAATCATTTTAAGGTAGACCGAATTAACTTAAATATGCACATGTTAAATCATGGAATAATGCCTCAAATTAGGAAACAGATATAGCTTATTAGCTGTTAGTGAAGAAAATGTTACTCTAAAAAATAATCATTTCTAAAGAAGGAAAGAAGCAGGTGTGGTGGCACACACCTGTGATCCCAGCACTTGGAAAGCTGAACCAGGAAGATTGCTGTGCGTTTGAAGCCAGCCTGCGATACATAGTGAATTCAAGGCCATCCTGAATTACATAGCAAGTTATTGTCAAAAAAAAAAAAAAAAAAAAGGAGGGGGGAGGGAAAAAAGCAGGAATAATGAATGGATAGGATAAATAGAAAACAGCAAGATAGTAGATTAAGACCAGAGATGTGGGTTAATTACATTAAATGCAAAAGTCTAACATTCCCACAGAGAGCAGGGATTCTGGATAATAAACCAAGGGCCACCTATGAGTGGTCTATAGGAAAACCACTTTAAATACACAAAAGTCAAGTGTGTGCATAGACTCGCTAACTACCCTTGGTAACTGAATTAATTAGTAGTGCTGCATAATTGCAGACCAGTCACAAAACTGAAAAACAAAACAAAACACGAAACAAGCCATTGGCATTGTTCAACATTGAAAAGTCACGGGAGCCAATCAGAAAGAGTGCCCAGTGCCCAAGATAGAAAAATTTGAGCAACAAAATAAACAATGACAATGTTGGATTATAACCCAAAGAGTAAACTAAATACCTGTCAGTCCACACTGATATAAACGAATCAGAGAACAAATTAAATAAATAGAAAAGGAGCAATACCTCCTAAGAGAAGAACCCTAGTGATAAATGGATCAAAATGAAGAAAATAGAAAAACCACCAGTAGAATTCCACAGCAATGATTGTGGAGGCTGTTATGCCAGCAGGTGCTAAAATTAATGGGCAAAAGTTTAAGAAGGAACCAACCATTCACACAGCCCCCCAGCAACCCTTCTTGCAAATGGTCACTAATTAAAAAAAGAAAAACAGAAACTACATTGTGGTCTAATGCGACAGACACTATCCTTACCAAGTTTTCAAGAGTCTCGTCACCGTAAGAAGGCAGAGTGACATTGTGAATGAGGAAACATCTGGTCACACCCAAACGGGGGACACAGGACAGAGTATTCGACCTCTACTCTTCCAAACATCAAGACATAAAATGCAGGAGCTCACAGATCGTGGGAGACCAGGGAGACCTGGCACCTAAACGTAGTGGTGTACGAGTGGTAAAATCTGAGCCAAGCTTGTCCTTGATAGCACTATTGTGTCAACGTTTCATTTCTATGTTTTCATAATTGTATGGAGATTACACAAGATGTTAACATTAGGGCAAAGTTAGGTGAAGAATATACGAGAATTCTCTGCACTATTTATATAACTTTTCTGCTATTTTAAAATTATCTCAAAATAAAAAGAGCTTTAAAAATAGTGCCACTTACACGAGTAGAAAATATATGAAGCTGTTAAAAGATGAATTTCTCAAATGTGTGCAAGACTTGGACACTAGAACCTACTGAACATTGCTGAGAGACATTAAAGATGGCATAAATAAATGATGACATAAACATCCTGGACCTGAAGACACGAGATTGCTAGATGTCAATCCTGCTGTCCGTGATCTATGGGTTCAGCTTCATCCCAATTAAAAATTGCACCTGTCTTTTTGTAGAAATGGACAAACTGATCCTAAGGTTTATATAGAAATACAGTGGGCACAGAATCGCAAAAGCAGCAGCAAATGTAGCAAAAGAGTGGTACAGAATAGAAAAAGCAGAAGGATTTGCCCTGCTCAGTTTCAAGACCTGCTATAAAACTACAGCAATGAAAGCAGTGTGATATCAGTGCTGGAAAGGGGCTGGAAACATGCATACACCATCTTCGGATAATGTAGTCTGTTGATATTTGAAGAAGGGCCTTAGCTAAACTATGGTGGAAGTGAGTATTTAAAATAACAAACAATGTTGAAATATTTGGATACTGTATCTAGATATAAAAATAAAAGACATATCTTTATATATTTAAATTAAGTACACACACATTTAAAAACAAAAAACCATAAATGTTAATTATGATTATCAATTATAAAACAATTATGATCATACTATATTTATGGGCAATATATAATCAAAACTATATTAATATATTAAATCATTATTAAACAAATAGTTTAAATAATATATATAAAATAAAGATTAAGATCTATTTATATAAAATTTATATAAAAATGTAAGCCTCAATCCCTATCTCTAATATTACAGAAAAATTAACTCATAATGAAACACAGGCCCAAATGTAGAAGTCTAAACTGTAAAACTTCTAGAGAATATATTTGTGACATTGGTATAGACAAAGGTTTCATAACAGAACTCAAAAACCGTGGAAGTAGAAATTGATAAAAATTGCCATCATCAACATGAACAATGCCTGCTTCTAAAAGCCCTGTAACAAAAATGAAAAGGTAAGTTACAGACAGACAAAAAGCATTTGCCATCCAGACGTTTGGTAAAGACCCATATCCAGAGTATATTAAAAATTCTTGACAACTCTGTAACAATAAGACACCCAAAGCCAGGCACAGCATGCACCCATAGTCCCAGCTGCCTGGGAGGCTGAGACAGGAGGATCACTTGAACCTGGGAGTTCCAGACTGGCCTGGGCAACACAGTGAGACACTATCTCAAAAGGCAGGCAGGCAGGCACACAACAGTTAAACAGTTGGAAAAAAGAAAGGAACAGACACTTCACAAATGAAGATGTACAAATGGAGACGAATCGGTGGTGCTCCTTGCCTGGAAGGCTCTTTCCTGGGTCCCCTGCTCCCCAGTCTTCCATCCTACGGGGCCTCCTGAGCTCAGCCCTGCCCAGCCACACCTGCACCCCAGGGACCCCTTGCCCCGCTCTTGTGATTTCCCACGCCCTTGGCTTCATAATGCCCCACACGCCTTGCTTATTTACCATGTGCAAGGTCTGACCTCTCTGCCCTGTGGAAATATGTAAGAACTCTATTTTGTTCTGATGGATGCACCTCAAGTATCAGCAATGGTGCTAGATACATATTTCTTTTATAAATGGACTAAGTTTGTAAATTTACAATAAAATTGATGCTTTTTTTGGTCTTAGGAATCCTGTTGTTTTACTGGGATACACTAAGGTGTGGATTTATTTTTGTTTACCCAGTTATAGATTCACTGTGCATCTTGAATCTATGGATTCGCATTTACTATTAAATTCTGCAAAAATTCCAGCCATCACAGCTTCAGAAATCCACCCCAGCCCTGCTATTCCTATTGTCTAGGTGCCAGTGAGATCCATGATAGTCTATCAATTCTACCTTTATCCCAGCGTCTGCGTGATTCTGGGTAATCTCTTCAACTCTACTGTGCATTTCATGAATTCTGTGTTCGGTTTGGTTGAATCTGCTGTTTTTCCAAACTGAGAGGTTTCATGACCTGATGAGATTTTTGTAGTCTGTTCTTTTTTTTGTTTGTTTGTTTCAGATTTATTTAGTCTTTTCTGGTAGTGCTTTGCTGACTGCCCATGGTTTGGGCTGCCAATTTCATTTCTTCACACACTACAAAGAGTTAACCAGTTCAAATTCCCTACTCAGCAGTTCCATTACTTGGGGCTCTTGGGGGTTCCAGTTTGGGATCACAATCACCAGTTTGGAGGGTGATATATGTAGAAGTTCTGGGAAGCCAGGTTGGGGTTGTTTCTGGCAGTTGAAACCCACTTGCCTGAAATACCGCTAGTCCTCACTTGACAGTTTGGGGTTCCCTGGTCCACCGAGACGGCTGCCCGCCGGCATGCAAGGAGCAGAGGACAGGTCTGTTTCTTGTCTTTATGTGCCAGCCGGTAAGTCAGCAGGGCAGGAGTAACAGAGAATCCCGCGGTGGCTTCCTTCTGGTCTCTCTCCTTCTCGGAAGGTTGGCTGGGGCGCTGAGCAGCGCTGCGGGCGTGGGTCTCCACCGCCCGAGGCGAGGACCCAGAGGCTGTGAACTGCGTGTCACTTGCTCTTGGCTTCCTCTGACCAGAGCCCACCCAAGCTCGGGTCCACTGCAGGGGGCAGAGAACACGTCCGCGTGCCGCTGGAGGAGCAGGAGACCTGCGGCCAGGTGAGCCCTGGACAAGTCTGCTGCGCGGGCAGGCGGATCTGCTCTGGTTCCCCAGCGAGGTGCAGCTTTGGCTGAAGACGCTGCCGCCACCGCCCTCCCCACCTGCCACACGTGCACGAGGCGGCTGTGCGGCCCCAGGTGGCCACTAAGGCCCACAGGGACCGGCGGAAGCCTGAAGTCACTTCAGGTCAGGGCCAGCTGTGGCTTCCAGCACTCCCTCCTTTTGGCCCCTGGGCAGCTTGCTGAGTTTCTTATGCATCAGAAAGGGGGGTCGATGTGTTTATGTAGCGCTCCAGGCACGCGGGGCCAGGAGGTGAGCGTTATCCACACCTGGTCTTTATAGGGGAGGAGACGAGGTGGAAAGCTCCACGAGATCCCCAGACGGTGCACCCCAGATGTCCTGGGTGCTTGGTTCTCACCCGGCCTGGCTGCCTCCCAGCCATCCCGGGCAGGGCCGAGCTCATGTCCGGCAGGGGGTGGGCTTCCCAGGGGTGGTGACCTTTGACCTCGCTGCCATTGGCCAATAGGAAGGCATGGTGGGACCCAGTCTGTGCAATGGGCTGGGGGTGTGAAGAGGTAAAGACAGGCTCCAGCTCCTGGATCAACATTTGCTGAACTAACGAACGAGTAAATGGCCAACCAAAGGAAGGAGAGGGTGAGTAATGCTGTGGGGAAAGGGTGAGTCAGTTCCTTGTAATGGCTTGTGTTTGACCCGCCGTTTTTCTACCTGCTCTTGCCTAATTTCCCCAGTTAAATAAACTGGGAGGAATTTGTGAGAATGCCAGGGAATGAGTCTCTCTTC
Source organism: Dasyprocta punctata (assembly GCA_004363535.1). Classification (NCBI taxonomy): domain Eukaryota; kingdom Metazoa; phylum Chordata; class Mammalia; order Rodentia; family Dasyproctidae; genus Dasyprocta; species Dasyprocta punctata. Next base: position 79,672 of record RJWM01005221.1, on the reverse strand, counting down.
CAGTCTTAGCAGCAATTGCAGTTACCTAAAATTACAAGCCTGTCTGATCTCATTAGCAAAATAAGCCTCAGAGAGAACCCAAGGTGGAAGCCGTGCTCTGACAAGGAGGAGGAGGGCTTTGTCCCGGCCGCGGCACCCCGCGGACACCTCTGGCACTTACAGGCGCGCTGGGCCGCTGTCCTGCCGGGCGAGCGGTCAGAGGGGGTCCGGGCCGAGCCTGGACCTCGCTCAAACCCCTTTGCTTTATAAACACCCTGCCTTTGGTGGATAACAATGGGGGGACCCGAGCCAGGGGCCTGGGGGTGGGGAAGACAGCCCACGGAGTACCACCGAGGCAGATGAGGGCACGGCTTGCCCGGGGCAGGAGGGGACAGAGCCACCGAGCACACAGGACAATGTGCAGGGCCCTGGGCCTTTCCAAGGTCCTCAGAGTTCCAGGTAATGAGACAGCTGAACAGCTTTAAGCTTGCAGGATAAAATCAAGACGTCTTATTTGCAGAATAAAGCCGGGGCTCTCTTGGGAAATACTGTTGCCTGCTCCAATGGTTAGGCGGTTTCGCAAGAGTAGTTCTTCTTTATTGATCCGGTCCCGGGGCCAGGCTGGAATGAATGCCCTGACTCCCATTAGCTTGAGCAATCCTCATAAAAGCCCTGCAAAGCAGGTATTATTATCCCTGTTTTTCAGGCAAGGGATCGAAGATACCAAGTCACTCGCCCCAGGTCACTAGCTGCTAAGTGTGGCCAGGAGACCCAGCTCAGCCTTGCGGCACGCAGTCATGGTGCAAGAATGTCTGTCTCAACACGATACTCTGAGAGGCTCGAGGACATCCATCCAACTTTGCCTAAAGCAGAAAAAGAAACTGGAGTATTTAAAGGTTTAATAAAAGTGTTTTTTAATGTGGATAGTATGCTGGTGGGAAGGGCTGAGAAGCTCAGAGTGTGGCTCTGAGAGAGTCTAGCAGAACCTCAGCTGCCAAATTCAGGCTCCAGGAGGGGGAACAGCAGGGCATCTCAAAAGTTGGCAATCTGGGGCACCAGCCACGGGCTCTGGGTGGTTCTGGGATGTCCGACTCCAAACACAGTCGCGTGACAGGCGCCGTGTGGGTGCCAGTGCCTTCCCAGTGCCTGGTGTGGCCCATGCAGGGTCAGAGCAGAGGTGGTGGCATCCTGCCCTGGTCACACGGCCTGGCACGGAGGACAGAGAGGTGGGCAAGGTCCGAGGTGGGTTTGTGGAAATGGGGTACTCCAGGTGGGGGGACAGTGACGGCTTGTCTTCTTTGCTCGTATTTGTTTGTCTTGATGACTGTTTTATTTTGAAATAACCTGAGATTTATAGAAAAGCTGCAAAGTGGGAACAAAGAGTTCCTGCACGCCCCTTGCCAGGGATTTCCTTGGTGAACTGCCCTACATCACCACGCAACCTCTGCCATTGCTAAGAAATGGACACTGGCCACGGTGATTAACTCGACTGCAGATTTTCTTTGGATTTTACCAGTGTCCCATGAACGTGCTGTGTTCCAGGATCCCAGCCAAGGTCCCACACTGCATTAAGTCGTCATAGCACTCCAGACCTCTCTGATCTGTGTTATGTGGTTTTTTGATACCAGCTTTAGTGCAAGGCCAGGACCAGGGTGATGGGAAAGCGAGCTTTGGCTGCAGAACTCACGGCCTGAGTATTCCAGGCGTGCTGGGCCGAGGCGGGCATAGATGGCTTCAGAGCTGCTTTGAAAAAACACGTGCAAGTGTGTATGTGTGTGTGTGTGTGTGTGTGTAGGGGAGAGTTCTGATTGAAAAACCAGCGTGAATAATAACATTCAACGCTGTATTTTGATGGGATAATTGTTTTATTTTTATAAAGATTCTTAATTATCTCCAGCAAATGCATTTAGCTCGGTTGGTAATTGAATTAAGGAAAATGTCTTGCCAAGCCCCGAGTCCCTGATATAATAAAAAAGAAGAGAGAATCACTTTAATGCACTTCCCTCCACAACCTGGACATACGCTCCATTGCCCAAAGCCGAGTAGCTCTGTGCAGGCCCCGGCTGGCTCTCAGGACGGGCATTCTGCGGACACCGGGTGTGAATCTCCGGAGCGATGAAGGAAGAGTCTGTCCATCGGGTTCCTTTGCCGGCAGGGCCGAGCCTCCCTGCCCGTGGCCTGGATGTGCTTTGTTTCTGTGCCTACTGCACCGGTAGGTGACTCTCTGTGGTCTGTCTCTCGCCCTCTTTGCCACCCCCGCTGCCCTGCTTCCCGACTGCCCGGCGTGAGGAAAGCTCACTCACTGCTTCCCTCCGCGGCTGCGCACCAGGGCGGATGCGTCTTTCAGCATAGGGTGACAGCCTCGGTGACAGCCATCAAGTGTCTGGAACGCTGGTGGGGAGGTCCAAGAGCCCCGGGTCTCAGTGGCTGCAGGCCCTGTCTCGTCAGGCTGCTCTGGGGTGAAAAAGAGGAACCTAGACAGACAGCCTGAGCTTTGAAGAAAAATCAATATTCACCAGGAGTTTATGGTATCATAAACGTCTCGGGGCCCACAGTGAACTCTGCTGATTCGAGCACTGCCTCCCCCGCTCCCCGCGGGGCTGTCTGGGGTCAGGCAGGAACAGGAGCAGCCTGGTGGCTTCTGCCGGTGCTGGGAGCCCTCCAGGGCCCCATGCCGGGGGAGTGGAGGTGTGGGAACTTACGGGGTGCTCACCAAGGGCCGGCCGAGCCTGGTGCTGGATGGGCTCGGGAGACGCAGCGGGGACCCCTGGTCAGGCTGCTGCACGTGGGGATCGAGAGCCCAGTCTGTCCTGGAGGTCACTGCCGAGCAGGTGAACCGAGGTGCTCAGGGGCTGTGACGTGCTTCCTGCGTCAGCAAGAAGCAGGGCTCTGATGCGGCCAAGCGGGGACGGGAAGGGCCACCTTGGACAGATGTCAGGGTGCTGGGCTCAGCCGCACCTGCAGGGGCCCTGGAGGCGCTGGGCTGACCCCTGTGCAGCTTCCCTGCAGACCCTTCCCCACCTCACCCCCACCTGCAGCAGACGCCTGGGGTCCCATCCGGCGGGGCGGGTCCCCAGTGCCTGCCGTCTCTTTCGCTTTGTCCCTTGTAACCAAAGCCTGGGGGCCCAAGAGGTGACACGGGGCCAGGTGGCACATGTGCCCGTGCCCGTGGGCGACGCTTTGTGGCTGTGGGTTCTGCAGTCCCAGCTCTGGTGGCCTCGAGGAGGCCAGTCAGTGGGGCATGCAGAGGGGTTTGGAGCCGGGCGAAGGCAGCGGGAACCGAAACGATGGTCTCAAAGGGCAGCTCCCGGCCCGGCGCCGCCTTACCTGGTTTTATGGGCTTCCACATCCTTTCAGAATCTCGGATTACAGAACAGCCACCCAGGAATCCAGCCATAACCCCGTTAACATCAAGACTTTTATGTATTTACAATTCAGCTTAAATTTTTACCTGGAGAAGTTTTCAAAGTGTAACATGTGTTAGTCACCGCGTGAATTGTGAAACCAAGGAAATCTCTCCCAAGCGCAGGCCTTGACAGTGTGATCCGGCCAGGCCCGGGGAGGGGTAAGACTCACGCTCCTCAGCATCACCGTCTCCACGGGCAGGGGAGACGGAGCTGGCCCCGAGCCCACAGGTGGCCGGTGCGTGCTGGGCCTGGGGCCGGGGGCTCTCTGCTCGCCCCCTAAGCTGGCTTCGTCCTCTCTCCCCGGAGGGGACAGGGTGAGCTCAGCCAGTGCCGCCGGGGAAGGATAGGGACACAAGACTCCGTGTTGGGGTCTGGACCTGTCACCCGCTAACCTGCAGACCACGGTGTTTTCCAGAGCCCCCCATGCCTGGAGAGGTTAGGGGGCATGCCCACGGTGGCCCCGATGGCAAGAGGCCCTAGCCAGCTCCCAAGGGCTGTTCTGCACGGGGACCCTATCGGGCCGCTGGACTGTCCCCTCCGCAACTGTAAGGCTAGCCTGGTCTCTGTGCACACAGCAAGCCCGCGTCCCCCACTGAGCCACCAGTCCGCAGGTGGCTGGACAGACATGTAGTTTCTGGATGGGACATGAAAGTCAGGGTCTGTGTGCTCTTTGTCTGGCTTCCCGGGTTTGTTTTTCTTGCTCCTCAAGTATTTCCAGTTGTGTTTATGTTGCGGCATCTGTGTGGAAGCAGGGTGCTGAGCACCAGGATCTGCAGGGCCCCAAGCCACTGTCCTTCCCGGGGGCACCAGCGCCCAGGCCGCACGTGTGCCGTCCATTCCCCCAGGCCCCGTGCCCCGGCTCCCAGCATGCTTGCTGTTGGACACCGAGGGGACCAGAGAGTGCTGCCATCTGTGTCACCTGCCCTGCCTGGTGACTTCGTCCATCAGGGACCTGCACAGCAATGGTACACTCACGCATGCTGCAGCCAAGGGGACGGGGCTGCGGCCACACCCACCCCGCAGACAGGGAGACGGACCCCCGGCTCCCCGGCTGTGGCTTCCCTTCCCAAGATCACACGTGCAACACGAGACAGGACCGGGCTTGGAATGACTGCTGTTTTGGTTAGGAATATTCCTCCTCTGGGTGCCTGGGGTTTGCTGCTTCCCAGGCTGTGTCCCTGGAGTGTCCCCGAGCTGCGCCTGGCGCACAGTGCATGTCCCTGGCTCTAGCTGGGCCTCTCTCCTGGCTTGACGCACTCGCCACCTACTCGTCCCTCTCCCCCTTTCTGTGCCGCTGTGTCCCCGGCCTGTGTGCCGATCTAGCTGTCCACGTGGAAGGGACAATTTACCGAGGGCTGGCTGCCCCCAAGCCTGGCCCGGGGCAGCTACATGGCTGACTCTTGATCCAGCTGCTTGAATGAATAATTTGCTATTAATCCCTGGGGCTGGTTTTCCACGTGTCTGGGCACAGGAGGGTAGGTCCCCCGCCCCCGCCCAGGTCCTTGGCTGGTCAGCATTTCAAATGATATTGTTTCATATTAAATAATTTCAAATTCCATGGACCTGGTTTCACAATCAAATAATTCGATCTTGTTTACAAATGGAAGTTTTACTTTTTGACGGTTTCTAGCTTTGCTCGGCCGGATGGTCAGCAAAAGCGTGTCCTCCCGTGCCCTCTAGCCCGTCTCTGTTGCCTTCCCTGGGACACCGTGTCCGGGGTGGGAGCCAGTGAGAGGGGTAGGCGCCCCAGGGCTTCTCTGCCTCCCCCAGTCCCTGCCTCTCCAGCCCCCTGGCTCTAGCCACAAGAAAAACCTCATGAATAACAGAATCTGAGGATTCTATTCCAATAGCCCTTGTGACAGATCAGAAAACTGAGGCACAAGACCCAGCTCCCGTGTGAGCTTTCCACTAGTGACAGGTCCTTGGATCCCGAGGCCGGTCCTCGCGCCTTCCTGACTGCCCCCAGTCCCACACCGTGCCATTTGCTGCCCCAGTTGAGGCCACAGGATGAGGTGGTGGCTGGGGGTCCACACGAGGCAGGGACGGCTGGGAGGCCACGCTGAGGAGCGGCATGGGGGCCCCGGGCCGAGCCAAGGAGAAGTGTTTGTCACCCATGGGGGCCGAGCTTGGTGGGTGCTACCGGGCCTCGCTGGGGCAGGCGATCAGGGTGTTTTAGCCAATGGGAAGACTGTGACCAGTGTGCTAATCGGCTGTTACCCTGTGGGTTCCCTTGTCACCCTGGAGGCTGTGTCAGCCTAAGTTCCCCAGAGACACAGAGCCGACTGCATGTACAGAAGATGGATGACGAGGAGCCGGCTCACGTGCCTGTGCCGGGGACACCGCCCAGACGTTTGCGCAGCACGGTGGGGACCCCAGAGAGCTGAGGTGTCCTTCGGAGGAAAAATGCGGGACCCCGGCTTTCTCTGCCACAGTGGGATGCGGAGAAGCGGCTGGAGGTGGGCTACGACGTGGGTCCTCACCAGAACTGATTTGCTGGACACCTGGATCTTGGCCTCCAGCCTGCTTAGCTGGGAGAAGTAAGAGCTGGGGCCGCAGAGTCCACGGTAAATGGACAGACTGAGCCCGCGGAGCCTCCACTGGTCATGTCTGTAATAGGCAGAACACCCCTGGAGAGCCAGCTCAGAGCCACCAGACAGAGGTGTCCTCATACTTGGGAGGGGTTCCCTTTGTGGACCCTACTGGGGTGGGGGGCCAAGTGCTATTCATTCAGTTTATCCACTGCAAAGCTAAACTGGTCAGAGACACCCACAGAGATGTCTGGTCAAACTCCCAGGGTCCTGTGGAGTTAACATACAGAGGTGACCGTCACAGCGCGGCGGCCTCCCCCACAGAGTGACGGAGGCCGGCAGATGGATGGCACTGCTTTGTGGCCACTTGGACGGGTGACCTGGGCTGGCCCTGGGAGTGTCCCCACTGAGCTTGGCTCCAAATGGCATCCGGCTGTTTCCACAAGTTGGCCGGCGCTCCGAGGTCAGCGTTGAACCCGCTGGGGGGTCGCTCAGACGGCCCCGGCTCTGCAGGCCGCCACGGCGCTGCTGTCTGAGCCAGGCCCGGTGCTGCAGCTCGCTCGGTGAGGCGTGCACGATGTCCCAGGCAGCTTTTCGGGGCCCAGAGGTGGGCACTTCACTGTGGAACTTTCTGGAAGACGGATGGAGGGCAGGGCCTGCCGGACATGTGTCTGCAGCTTACTTGTGTGACACCCTGCACCCTGGCACCCGGCCTGTCTCTGCCCCTCTGGCTCTGCCCACCGTGGCTTTCGTGGCCCCGCACAGCCCTCTTCCAGGGCCCTGCATGTGGGTGACTCGGGGAGGCTTGGAAGGCCCTAGCGGGTATCATTCTCCCCACTTTGTGGATGAGAAACGGAGGCCCCAGGGAGGCGGGGGCGGTGCCCAGGCGCTGCAGGAGGTCGGCGCTGCTGCAGGGCTGAGGCCCTGTGCTTCGGTCCCCACGCAGCGATGGCGCCAACTCTGCTAGGGCGAGGGCTGGGCGGGGGCAAGGCTTCCGGCGTTTCCTTTTTTTTCTTTCTGCGCCTCCTGCATTTTCTCCCCAGATGCACACAGAACTTTATTTTAGAAAAAGTCAATAGGAGTTGTCTGGGCAGGGATAACGGGCCTTTCTTTCCCTCTCTCTGTTTTTTTTTTTTTTTTTTGAGTACCGGGGATCGAACTCAGAACTTCACACTTGCCAGGCAGGCGCTTATGCCACTGAGTTAAATCCCTGGCCCTCCCACACCATGTTTTTTTATATTCAAAAAAAAGCACAGTCATGTTGCTGCAAAATGCACCCCCCCCAAAAAAGGTGCTGGGTGTCTGGGAAGTCGGTTGATGACAAGCATTCCCAGTCTGTTTCTGGAGCCCAGCTCTACTTCCTGCCACGAAGACACTGTCAGGGTGCTGGAGCTGGAAGAGATGTGAGCAACATCTGGGCCCCTCCTCATGTCAGAGGGAGGGAGAGCCAGGACGGGGAGGGGCTGCCCCTGGCTATAGGTGTCACGAGGGGCCCAGCTGGCATCAAGACTCGGGGCCCCGAATCCTCAGCCGTCCCCAGCTGTAAGCTGGGAAAGATGAGAGCTGCCTATTTTTTCCTGAACCATGGTGCAAGATTACCAAGACCAAAAATGCTCAAGGAGCTATATTTAGTTCAGGGCAGAATTCAAAGACCACCTGGCAACAGGCTCGTCCCCTGGGAAGGTCTGGCACCCGAACCACCTCATTGCCTCCTCCCCTCTCCGAATCCAGTCTCCCTGAGTGCGAACGCGCACCACACACGACTGGGAGTGACGTTGCCATGGGCGACCGCAGCCTGGTGGAGAACGGCCACATCGGGTTCAGGAAGGGCCCAGGTTTCCGCGGACACAGTGGAGCCCTGGGGAGCCGGCATCCAGCTCTGCCCCCTCCTCCTGGGCCTCAGAGTCTCTACTTGTGAAACACAGCAAGTGGCCATGGCCTCAGGTGGCCCAGGTCGAAGCCCCGGGGGAGGTGGTGGCGCTGTATGCAAACACCTGGTCTTAGTTCAGGTTGCAGGAAGCAGGGCTCCCAGAAGCCTTCAGGGATGCTGGTCCTGTCTCCATGGAGACCAGCTCGCCACCCCTGTCCTTCAAGTTTCCTGATGGCTTCTGTGGGAAATGGGGGCCTCCAGCCCCAGGCCACCTGTTGGCTGCTGGTCTTGACCTTAGACCTCCAGGATGTCAGAAACGCAGGGCGCACGAGGAGGAAGCCCTCACTGCAGAGAGCGGGTCTGGGGGCGGGGTACAGCTCCACTGGCAGCCCCACATCCCGGCCTGAACCCGGGCGCTTCCGTCCCAGAGCGAGCCCCTCGCTTCCCACGGGCTGCTCTGTCCTCATCAGGGTCCTCCTCCTTCCTTCACGTCTGTCCACTTGCAGAAGGGAGCCTCGGTTCTCTCCAAGTCCTCCAAACGCTGCCCCTGTTGTCCCCAACACCGGCCTTCCGGCTGCTGCCTCAGGAAGGAGGCCTTGGGCACAGAGGCCGCGGTGCCCACACAAGTGCACTCAGCCCGGCTGGGCCCCGCATGGTGAGACACAGGCTGGCCTTGTCCCCCGGTGCCTCCGTGTTCTCGCTGGGGACCTGGCTCCTCTCCTGGGCCCTGGGAACGTCCTCACACCCCACACCATGGCTCAGCACTCTCCGTGGTCTCCAGGGGCCCAGCTGCGTCCCCGGATGTGCGCCTGGAGGGGACAGGGGCGTGGTCAGTCAGCGTAGGGCCGTTACCCTGACACTTTCCTCCTGCCACTGTCCTTCGGGGCGAGAGACAGAAACCGGGGCTTGAAGTAAAGTTACGGTTCTCGTGAGGGACAAGCTCATGCCCAGATGACACTGCCAATTCTGCCCGGTGCGGGGCCCTCCGGTCTCCTGGGAGTCCCCTTGTCGCACGGAGGCTGAGCTATGTTGGTCGAGGCTCTCCAGGGGCACGGAGCCCGGAGCGGGCACATGTACACTGCAGGCAAGAGCTTGTGCAGTTAGGCAGCTGGCGGGTCCCCAGGTCTGCTGGCAAACGGGAGACCCCGGAGAGCCTGTGGGGTAGTCCCCGTCCAAATGTCAGCAGTCTGCAGACCCAGAGCGAGCCCATGTGGGCCGAGCACTCCCTCTGGGGCCCAGCTCTGCCTCGTGTCCGCCTCTGCCGAGCTAAGAATGTGATGGGCTCCTGGCTCAGGCACTGGTCACTCATCCAGCGGCAAGCTGCCCATTGGGCTCCACTGAACTCATGGAGCACTCGGGGAAGGAACACCCAGGGGACGGGCCGGGACACACAGCCACGGCGCCACCGCACGTGCAAAGAACCTGGGTGAGAGGGGGCTCTGGAGGGGCAGCCATCTGCAGGAAAGTCCTATACACATTACGGATGTCGGGGGGCAGCAAGACGGACTGCAGCTGCTCCAAGTCCATTCTCTTCCCTGCTCCCCTCCTCCCCAGCTCCTCCCTCAGGCCTGCAGGTTCTCCTGGCACTGATACCAGAGGTGGTGTGATCATCCTGGCCTGCCTCATCGGGGCTGGCCCTGTGGGACACATCTCGCTCTTCCCGCACGCCAACACTGCCGGCCCAGCAAGACTGGCGCTGAGGCACGGGGTCTGAGCACTCGGGGTGTCAATGTTTGACTGTGGCTGCCTGAAAATTCCCAAGGCCCCAAGACCAGGCCAGAGACCACGCCTTCCTCTACTCTTGAGCCACACTGTATGCTTCACCTGCCAGTGAGGGGGTGGAGGGGGGCCCTTCGGCCACCAAGGAAAGCTCCTGCCCCACCAGCTCTGTAAGGCTGGCCTGCTGGAGAACCCCCAAACCCCAGGTGTCCATGCAGGATTGCAGGGGCAGGGCCAGGGCTGGCAATCTTTGGGGTAAGGCTTGTCAGGGCTTGGTGGGGGGCTCTGCTAGGGAAGGGATCTGAGCCCCCTCCAGGAAGATGGAGGAAGGCGGTGGGCTGATCCGATTCGTGTTTTGCTCCAGTCACTCTGGCTGGAGCTCGGCACTGGCGCCAGGTTTCCGTTTGTCTGCCTTGCTCCAAATGCAGTTGCTGCCGCCTCGGAGGCCTGGATGTGGGGAAAGCCTGGCCTGGGTACATTCAGTGCGGCCTCTGGCTTCCCAGGATGGTCTTCCTACCTCGGGCAGTGGCATGAAGACGCTTGCTTCTTTTGCTTCACACTGCCCATGCATTCTCCTGGGACCAGCCCTCAGCCTGGGCAGTTCTAGACAGCACGCACCCTTTAGTCATAACAAAGAATCTCAGCAAGGGTATCCCACGGGAGCCTGGTTCCTCCCGACCGGTCTGATTTCCCCGTGTGCCACACTGGCCAGCCCAGGTACGCCCGAAGAGACCTGTGCTTCCCCAGAAACACAGAGAGGAAACAAACCAAAACCCGGAACAGAAACAGTCACAGGCACGGCAGGCCAACTACTGCACACCCATAATCAGGCCAGAGGCCGGACATCCTACTGCCTGGCCGTGGTAGGGTGCGAACAGATGTGCCCCATCTCGGGCTCCTCCAGACCTGTGGAGTCTGGCTGGGACAAGCAAACTTGGGGACAACTCAGATCCTAAGGTTGGCCCTGCACCTTGTCACATTTTGAATAAAAAAATGACCAATGGCACGGCTTCCAACAATGCGGCTGAGTCAGGGAGCCCCTGGGGAATTTGTAAAGGAGAGTCACAAATCCTGAAAGGGAGCAGGATCCCACAGATGGCCAAAGGCAGGACGGAGGGCATTGGGCAGCAGAGGCCCAGGTGGCCAGGCCCGTCGTGAGTGCTGCGGGCGCGCTCTGGCCTTCCCCGCTGTCCCCGGGCACAGCGGGCTCCCTGGCGTCCCCTTATCGCAGGATCAAACCTGCAACAATAGTCAGGGTTGGCGCTGCCATCCGCAGGGGCACCGGTGGGCACGGGGGCCTGGTACCCGACATATTCCCCAGGAGCTGCCTCCTTCCTCCTAACACAGCGAAACTAACCACGCCTCCATTCCTCGCCCTGAGCCCAAGAGTCCACAAAAACATAACTTCCCCTTTCTGATCAGTTTCAAGGTTATCTCTAAAAAGCAGCAGTTGAAATAGTTTTGATTTTTTGAGAGTGGGAAGATTATTTGCTAAGAACATGCAAATTATTTGTTTTCCTTTACACAGCTCACAGACTGGCATAAGCTCACAGGAAACACCACCTCTGAAAGAAATGCAAGATTAACACAAAAACTGACTTTTTTCCCCCCATAACTACAGGGCTTGCAGATACCAGTGCAGCTGTAGTTCAAACAATCCTAAATTCGAACGTCTAGCTCGTTGTATATTAGTTAATCCATCGTTTCATGCCAAACAGAAACAGGCATTCCTTTGATTAAAAAAAAGGTCACTTTTTTTTCTACCCTTATAGAAGAGGATTCTGATTTTACCTCTGTTCAATAAATAGGCCAAAAAAGCTGAAGCTGTTTACTTTACCCTACAATTCTCTGAACAGCAGAAGGAAAAAAATCAACTCGAATATAGCATTTTCTGCACACACTAAAATAACCAGGTCCTTTTCGCCCATCTGAACGGGAAATCAATTATTTCATGTGTCAATTCAATATGAAATTATTTTATTTTCACCTTATTTTTCTTCAGGCTTTTTCGAGGAAAAATAAAAAGAATGGGAAAGGAAAACTGTGGTTTCCACCTTCCATTTTCTCTTCGGGCTTTTCTTGCTTTCTGTCTTTAGCTGTTTGAAAAAAAATTTTTTTTGACCAAAAAATGTGCAGAATGTATATTTCAAATCTCAAAAAATTATAGATTTTGAACACGACAAAAATCTTAGATCCACAATCCATTTTTACAAAAATATTATTTAAAAAAACCCAGCTCTTTGCTCTCCTTAAATTAAAATGTCACTTTCCTTCCACGTCTTCTGTGCAAACTGACATTTGTTAGATGTGAAAACGCTGCGCAGAGAATTGCAGAGAATATCTGAAAAATGTAAACAACCTCTATGTAAAATTCCCAAGGAAGTATGTTTCCTTGGTCCACGATACATTGTAAGGCCGGGGAAATTCAAAAGGCCAGTCGTCCCGGGCCCCCCCGGGGACGCAGCGCGAGGTGCCCTCCTTGCCACAGCCTGCGCGGCCCCAGCGCCCATCCGGCCCGGCCCGCCGGCTGCTAGCGCTGTGCTTCGCCCCGCGGCGGAGGCTGGGGCCGACGCCACCCGGGCGGAGGACGTGCGCGGTCTCTGTCGCGGTCCGCCGCCGAGGTACCCCGCGCACCACCTGCTTGGGTCTGGACTGGGGGACCCAGAGCCTTCTCAGCACGAGCGCGCGGCCGGCCACGTGCAGGGCTCACCCTGCGTCCGGCTCCTGTGTGGCTTTTATTTGCCTCTCCCGCCAACAGTTCTGCAGCATTATGGGCTCGGGGACCCAGCGGGACCCCGTAAACTCCCAGAGCAATTACAGCCTCGCCACGCGCGCGACAGGTGGCGTTTGGGGGCTGCCCACAAGGACTCTTTCCCCGGGGTGCCGGGTGGCGGGCAGCGACTTGGAACCCGGACCCCGCTGCCCCGGCATCAGCCTGGCCTTCCCGGTGCAGGGCGCACCGCCTCCGCTGGGCCAGGCCGGCGTAGGGAGGGGTCCGCAGGCCTCGGGGCGCTGGGCGCGAGCCCACGGGGCGTCTGAAGCCGCGAGGTGGGCGAGGAGGGCGAGGAGGGCGAGGGCCCCGACACCGCTCTCAGGCCCGCGCCTCGGGAGGTCAGTACGCGGAGCCCTCCCGGGCGCACCGGGACCACCCACGCCGCCGCCAACGTGGGAACCGGGCGTCCCCGGGGCTCTGGGGCGCCTCGGGGCCGTGGTTTTGCTTGGCCACAGCAGATCATTATGGTGTCATCGTCCTATCCGTGTCCTAGGAGGGGACACCCCAACCTGACCTGCTCCGAGCCCTACAGACCCCCCCAAACCCGGCGCCCCAGGCTTGCCCATCCTGCGCCGGCCCGGATGGGGAGGGCTCCGAGCGCTCAGGGCGCCGTTCCAAAGGCCAGAAAATGGAACTGTGCGAAAAGATCCCCAAATCCGGCCGGGCCCGAAGCCCACCGGCTCACACAAAGCCCCAGGAGCCGGCCCGGGGGAACAATCTGCGGGCGCCTGGCTGGGTTGTCCTGGGGTTGGCACCGGCGCGACCCCCTGACCAAGACCTGGCGTGACCCGGGGAGGGGGCAGGGGTCCTGGCCTCTTCCCACCGGCTGCTCGAGACTCGTTTAACTGGGCTTTAATCACATTAGCAGCCGGCCCCAATTAGGGCCGGGAACGGGGAGGCAGGAGGAGCCCGCCGGCCGTGTCACTCGAGGATAAAGATCCTTTCATGCCCTCGGCCTGGCGTGGGCACCGCGGCGGCCGCCACCCCCGGCCTTTGATGCTCGGCTCCTCGCCGCCGCCTCTGGGGCTTTGCCCTCCGCACCCCGCAAGGTGCCACGGCTGTCGGGGTGCAGGGTGGGCGTGTGGGGTCGCGGGCCTGCGGCTCGAAGGGGGGGCCGGAGCCTCAGGAGTGCGTGGGGACCCCACCCCCACCCGGCCAGGGCCTCGCGAAGGCTGCGCCCAAAAGCGGCCCGGAGGGAGGGTCCGGCCGGGAGAGAGGGCTCCGGGCTCCGGATGGCGACCCCGGGGCGCACTGGGGATCCGGGGCCCTGCGCGCGCGCCAACCTCGGCCCCCCGCGGCCTCGCCTGGCAGCAGCCGGCCGCGCGCCCTGTCGAGGGCCCGCGCGCAGCTTACCTGGTGGCCCAGTGGGTCCCACGCGCTCGGACGAGCCGGGGTCGTGTGAGGACAGCGGCAGCTCGCGCGGCCTGAATGCCGATGCCACGGGCGGGCGCGACTCGCGGTGGCCCCCGGGACCCCCGCCCCACGGCGACAGCTGCAGCCCGGGGCCCGGTGACCCCGGCGCCGACCTCCCCGCGCTGGGCTGTTTGTCCGCACACAAAAGAGAACACTCATATTTTTCTTTCCTGGCGCAGACTTAGCACCCGCCCCACCTCCCCTCCCCCGAGTTACCCCCACCCCACACGGGCTTCGCCTTCTCCCCGCACCCACCCCGCCTCTCTTTTCTGTACTGTTTCATTCCATAGCTGTATTCGAGGATGTCAGTATAGCTCAATAAGTTTCATAGAAAGTCAGAAAGCGGTTAGGCCCTTTTATTGGAGTCTCATTGGTGCCCTGGAGTCTGTTTAAAGGAGAGCGAGTCTGAGGACCTCACACAATCCCACTGAGCCTCCCGAAGGCCCGGCAGTCCTCAGTAGGGTCCTCAAGACTTCCACAGACCTTGGCCAGCTCACTGGGAGCCTCAGGGATTCAATCCCTCCTCCTGAGGGAGCTCACAGCAGCGCGGCCTTGAACCCCGGCTCCTTCCTTCTCTAAGCCCCAAGATTTCCACCGGTAAAATGGTCCACAGGGCCCCCGAGTGAACCTACGGCCTACACAGCCTTCCAGTGCGTTCACTCAGTGACCCGGCACCCTGACTGTTCATTTGATTACTTTTTTACATTCCTACTCAGTTTCTAGAAATAGGAACTAAAAAAAAATTTTTTGTTTTTAAATAAACATTTACCTCTCTCTTGTTTAAAAATTGATCAGCTAACATTTGAGAAACGGGTCAAAGAAATTATGCCTTGCTGGGAAAGGACCACGTATGACCAAAGTTTCAGCTTAATTGAATTTTAGTGCCAAATTATAACTCACTGAATAACTAGATTTGGGCAAAGGGGGGTGGGGATGAGGCCGCAGGGAAGGGCAGCCAATTCTAATGGAAATGCCGCCTCCTGACAGGGGGCGTGGGGCCCTAATAATATAATAAGGGCTGCGGCCCACCCGCAGCCTCATTCCAAAGAGGTGAGGTGATGCGGGTGCTGGGAGGTCGCCCCTGTTTGATTGGTGGGTTTGGGTTAATATTCTGCTGTTATTTAACGTAGGAGCCAACTACTCCCTTAAAGATAGCTTTCCCTTTGCTGTGTTAGAGAATAACTTCTGTTCCTGCCAATAACAATTAATCTCTTCCGTAAGAAATCTGTACGTAAAGAAAGCAGGTGTTTTAAGGAAATAAAGTACTTCAGAAAAAAAAGAATAGGTACTTAGTTGTCAAAGCACAGTGCCAGGTTTAGAACAATTAGGATTTTGCTCCTGGTAGGTGATCACAGACGTTCATTTTGTGAAATAGAAGTTTGCATTTGACAGTTTCTGGGTTGGTTTTTGGAAAGGAGAGCAGAAGATGGGCTCCCACTTAAGAGACTGTAATGCAGATGCTAATGAAATAAGTATCAGTTTGGGGGAAAATGGATTGTTTTCCAAGTCTATCAAGGGCTAATTAAAGTAAACCGGCAACAGTTGAATACTCAGTTTTGGGTGGCTTGGTGTCAGTCATCGCTGACGTGTGTCCCTTCCGCCTTTTGTCTTGCTGGTCCTGCTCCTGCCCAGTGGGCTCCTCCTTGGCTGCTGGTCTCCTGCTTCTCCTCTGCCCCTTCAGGTCACTGTGCTTGGGTACCTGGGGCCTCCGCATGGTGAGGGAGGCAGACTTAAAGGGCCGGCATCCGCATCCGAATGCAAGCCCGAGTTCCTTCGGGAGCCACCCCAGCCCTGAGGGTGTTTTTAGTGACCGCTTAACAAGCTTAACAAGCTTTCTCTCCATCTCCTGCTCCTGCCTGCGGCTCCCTCCTCCACCTGTCCAGGCCGCGCCTCCCCGACCTGCCCCCGCTCCTCACCCTGAGGCTCCGGCCTGGTTGGCTGCGGCCTCCCGAGGAAGCTGCGTCTCCACCCTTGAAAGACCGGGTGTCAGGCCCCGTGCTGATGCCCCAGCTGCAGCAACCTGGCTGGGAGCTTGGGCCTGTGGATCGCAGAGCACGGAAAGCTCTTTGTGACCAGGGGTAGTCTCACATCCGGGGCTCGGAGAAAAAGGCTCCCACCCTTTGGGAGGCGGCTCCCCAAATCCGAATCCCACCACCCTAGCAGGCAGGAGAACAGTGCCCAGCGTCCCTGCTGGCCATTACGGCGCGGGCAGGCAGGGCACGGGGCCGTGATTTTCCCCTGGTGTCACTGGAACCGGCCCTGGGTTTTTCAAACAACGTAAAACTATTTCAATTAACTGGAATCTTAAATATTTTTTTTAAAATGAACGTGACTCTGTTGGACTGTGATAGAAAGTAAAGGGAAAACAAACATAAAGCCAATCTAAAAATCCAAACAGGCCAGCAGCTCTAGATATTCTTGATTTACCTAAGAAAAGGAGCAGATTCCTTTAGAGGCCAGCAGCAACCTGACTGAGCCAGGACAGCTTGGCGAAGGGCCCTAGACAGGACACCACTGCCCATGGTTACCTGCATGCTGACCCCTGCAGATCTCTGCCTCGAGGTCGGCCCGTGCCAAGGCAAGGCCTGGGCAGTTTTGAAAAAGCGATGCGACAGGGACATCCTGTGTGCCTGGATGGGCTGGGTTCACGCCCTCTCCCTGGAGAACAGGGCTCGGGCTGAATCACGCTGAGTACCTGCCTATAGGACTGCCTTTGAAAGGGCTGACGAACACCACCGTCGTCAGGAAGCAGGAAGCGTACCGTTAGAGCAACAAAATAAAAGTGACGCGAACACAGCTACTTTAAAAACTCTTTGGGGGAACAAAGAGATGAGCAATTACCATGGTGCAGGAAGAAATGAAAATGATGAAAATAACCCTCTAGGGAGTTTGAAGGAGGAAAATTTGGCATTTAGGTTTTCCCGAAAACGGTTCACAATCCATATATGGGCAAGGTGTCATTTCTTACCACTTCATCAAGTTCCCTGAAAGAGAAGTATTAGCATTCAAAGGCAGATCTGGCTCTCTGGTGAACTTTGTAATCGCTGAAGGGGACCGTTCTAGAAAGTCTTCCTCTTACATGAAAAACTGAAACTCCATTTAGATAGAGCATGGCAACCTCATTTCAGACTTGCAAGTCCAAGGAAGACAACCAAAAGAAAGCACAGAAAGCTGGATTTGGAGACCAGCCGGGTCAAAACATACACGTGCCGTGATTTTCAAGTTGTTGTACAAACTCGCAAATTCTCCTGTTTTTCTCCTCAAAGGAAAGTTTTAAAAAATGGATGATGGGTGGTTTAAGCTTTTCTCATCTCTGGAATCCTTTGACCTTATTGCATCTTTTTGACCAGGCACTTAACCCAAATGAAGCACCAATTCTGTTCACATCATTTTTGAAGACCATTTTGATGTTCTGATTTTCTTCTAATTTAATAGTCAAAAAAATATGTAGATCCAGGTTCAGTTTAAATTGCTTTACTAGGTGTCCTGCGGGGTGGGGGGAGAAATAGAACAAAATGCCCACAGCAGATTTATGATTAATGCTGAACTGTGGCTGGGGTTTGTGCCAGCGGTCAGCTTACAGCTATGACAGCCAGCCAGCAGTGTTTGTTAAAGATGACTTTGGATCCAGGCCGGGTTTTCAGTTTTAATCCTAAGCATCACCCTCTTTGTTCACTGGAGGTTAGGTGCCTTTTTTTTTTTTTTTAATCTTAATTAGATGCCAGGACCGGGCTTCTATCAGACTTTAACAATGCCTGTCCACAAAACCTTTGGGGCTGGATGTGTTTTAGAATTTAGATTTCTTTTTCTTCAAGATTTTAGAAGGGAATTACAATGGAGAGACTGTACAGATGGAATACGACAGGCTGGGCAAACTCCTTTTCCAGAATGGTGCACATGTGACCGTTGTGAGTCTAGGGACCCGGAGATCGTAAGTACCCTCCTGTGCGGTGACAGTGTGCTGGGTTTCAAGAAACAACTTTTGGTTTTCAGAGTCCTTTACAGTTTTGAGTTTGTGTGGAAGATTGGTGAACCTGGACACTAGAAACTGTTTTTTTAAAATAACATGTTCTAGGAGCCTTAGGGGTCCTTTCTTCCATTTTAGTTGTAGTTCTGGTGCCAGGATGTTATCTGTTTAAAGGAGCTTATACAGTTTCAGAAAATATAACTCAGGAAACATTGCGCCCTAAGGGCCACATTTTGCTGTGTTAAATGCACACTGCTGACACTTCTGTGACTAATTTCCTATTACCCTCCTCCAGGTAAGGAAGCAACAGCAGGATGTGTGTCCTTGGCTTGACAGGGTGCCTGGGGCGGTGGGTGACCCCAGATAGCCACATCTCCCTCCCTACCAGGAACATCTCCCAAGCCTCAGGAAAGCTGCAGGAGCCTTCATTTGCCACTGACCTTTGGAAGCAAAATAAAGGGCACATGACAAATGGAACCTAAGGGACCGAGAGGTCCTCACAGCTATGACAGCCAGCCAGCAGCACGTGGCCTGGATTCCCGCAGGGGACAGAGGACTGAGTTACATAACTTCTCCAATCCCGTCCAATTTTGACCCAGTGAGTCTGGGTGACCTTTATTAAGGACTAATAAACATCAGCTCTTTCAAGAGATAAAAACATTTTGAGCAAAAAATAAATAAGCTCTCTAGTTTAAGTGGAAGTACATTTTAATTACTGGAGACACTTTTGTTTTATTATTATGCATTTTTTTCAGATTTGAGTGAGTTTTTTATGGGCTCGTAGAGCCAAGTGAAATGGATCTTGGTTGCGCGTACTCTTGGGAAACGTCAAGTGCCCCACGAGGTGCTCCATCGTGCTGGGCACCCGTGCTCAACCTCCAGGAATGCGCTTCCGAAATTAAAGTGGAAGTCATGGGGCTATACACACAATGGAATATTACTCAGCCACAAAAGGGAAGGGATCCTGTCACTGGCAGCAATGCGGGTGGAACCCAAGGACATTACATTAGGCCAGCCAAGCCAAGTGCAGGAAGACAAACTGTGATTTCACGCACATGTGGAAGTTTAAACAGCCGATCTCTGAGAAGCTGAGAATAGACTCACGGTCCCTGAGGGCGGGAACAGGAGGGAGAGAAGAGAAGGAATAAGTTCTGCTGCTTCCTGTCACTGTGCGGTGACTCACTTACAATTTGTTATGCGTTTTATGAAGAACGAGAGAAGAGTTTGAAGTTTTCTAACACAAAGGAGACAGAAATGCTAATCACCTGGATTGGATCAGGACACATTGCATACCTGTAATAAATTGCCACACAGAACCCAAAAATGTGTAAAATTTAAAGGAAGGGAAGTACCCAGGAGAGAGGATGCGGCATGCTAATGTTCAGTCTTGCGCATGACTCTTGGGGAAATTCAGCCAGGCTCACAGCAAAGAGGTCCGGGTGCGGGAGGTGCTGAGCTGAGCTTGAGGACGGTGAGGTGGGCATCGGAAGCAGGGGCCTGACCTCATAAAAGGGGAGGAGGGCTCGGGCCAGCAGCTCCTGTGTTTGCAGGGCTGGAAGGGTGGGGAGCGGAAGCAGCTGTACTCTTGGGTGACCTGCAGGGGCGGCAGTACCGTGGGGACGCTGAGGGGTGGAGGAGCCGGGGGTCCCACCTCACCTCTGTCCGGCAGGCCCAGCGTCTCGACTCCACATGGGTCCCCACATGCCTGCCTGACCCCAGCGAGCTGAGCACCCTGCAGGGTAACTCAGCCTCCGCAGCAGACAGGGCTCCCACCTGTGAGGCATCTACTTCAGGTCGCGTGATTTAAATGAGAACCAGCGGAAGGCACAGCCAGGAGGAGGAGCGGGATTTGCACGACGGTAGAAACATCTCTCACCGAGGAGGCACCTGGGCTAAATCACATGGCGTGAGTCGGCTCTGGCAAAGAGGAGGGGAAGGCACGGGGTGGCGTACGGGCGAGGGTCATCCAGGGAAAAGGAACAAACCGCCCAAGAAGGCTGGGGCCCCCGTGTCCTTCTCTCCATCTCGAGGCCATGGACCCTCGGCCTGACTTCTCCGTGGCCAGCAGATGAGGTGACCTCTTTCCATGGGCTTCCTGCTATTCTGCACTGCAGCCGTAAGTTCCGGTCCTGCAGAGATTAACAGGTGCTCACAAGGGAGAAACGGTGTTGGATAATGTTTCCACATGACACAGACCTTGCAAGCCTTTCATTTACAGAGGTTTTTGGTTTATGCTCAGGGTCCGTATCTGTGTTGTCTTGGACCCATCTGTTCGGTACCTGCATACTGATTGACATCTGGCGAACCCGGAGCACTAGCCCAGGCACTGGGGGGCAAGTGGGTGGCTGTGGTCCTCCTATGGCCGCTGCGGTCATGGTCTGCAGAAGAACGCATTTAATGACAGTGACACGACAGCAGCAGCAACAGCGTGCCCAGGTGACTTTTTTGCCTGGTGCTTTAGCAGCTCAGGGGCAGAAGAACCTTAAACACCCGTCTGCAGGAGGGTGGCTGTGTGCCAGGCCCCTGCAGGGCACCAGGAGGTCAAAGAACCCTGGAGTTCAGTGTCTGAGTGAGAGGGGCTGCCCACAGTAGTGCACGTCTTGGAGGATGGGGTGGCAGCCAGCGCTTGGAGTGTGGTGACTCTGGGGCCAGGAAGCTCTCGTTGGCACTGGCAAGATGGCAGGGTGGGTGGCACAGGCCAGGAGGGTGGAGAAAGCAGCAGGCACTTGGAGTCCGGTCCTCTTGGGTTTACCTATGGGTGGCTGTAACTCTCTGGGTGACAGAATGATAGCGTTTGAAGGTGTCCCATCCAAGCCGTTACCTCTCTGCAGTTAAGGTCACATTTTGTGTCAAAGCTTGCCACAACATGAGGTGTAGCATGGCATCCCTTAAAAAAACCCTGATTTTCCAAACATAACCCAGTAGCTGTTTCAGTGTCAGATGAACTTCCTGTTAAATAAAGACTGCGAATATGGGAGCCCAAGAACGAGTCAGGACACGGGGCTCCGCTCCAGACAACGGCGACCTGAGCCACAGACTGGAAACGCAACTTGAATTTCCCGAGGGTGAGTGGTTTGATCGACCACATTTGCAAGCCAAGCAGATTTCCTGGACTTTGCACCACTGGCCCTGGGCTGGTCCCACGGGCGCTCCATGCAGCTGCTGAGCCTGCGTGGCTTCCTTCTCTGGGATGGAAGGGAGGGAGGCGTGGGTGTGCGGCTGCTGCGTGCCGCCCCTACTGCTTAGGAGCCAGCTGGCATGTGGTTGCTGAGGGGCACGGGTGCCTGGCAGTTTTTGAAGCTTGCCTGATGCCAGTGTTGTGCACGCTTCCTGTTCAGAGTGGGGCTAAGTGGTCCCTCTGAAGATGCGGGGAGCAGCAGGACCCCAGCTTGGTCTGAATGGTGGGTGCTTCCTGCAGTTTCTCTTTTCCAGATCCAGGAAGTTGCCTGTCTATACAAAGAAATTGATTTCTGAACTCAAATACCTTAAAAAAAAAAAGAGCAATCATTTTGTAATTAGTTTTCAATTCAACTGTTTTTTTTTTTTTTTCCTTCTTAAATTTTTTTTTTTTTTTAAATGTGGTAGATTTTTTTTTTTCTGGGCAAATTCTTAGCATTTAATTGCACTTAAAAATTGTGGAGGCTGTCAGAGTAAATTGCAGATAGAATAGTCTCACCCAATAAAACTAGTCCTGTGATTGTCACCATTGTCAGGCGTCTCAGATAAAGTTGTGGGAAGGACAATTTAAGTCTACACCATGAACCACACTTCAAATCAGTATTCAGCGTGGGGCTCAGCAGGCGGAAAGGCAAACACCCAGGTTAGCAGCCATGATGTTGGAAGAATCAGACTTTGTTTTTAAAACGATTCCAAAATTTGTCCCTAAAAGAAAAAGTAGAAACATCTATCCTCTTGGTTTTAAGTTAAAACAACGACATTATATCCATAAACATTTTTTTGGAAAAGGCAAACTAGCTTTCATAACATATTTTAAATAATAAAGGATAAACAACATTGCTAGCGTCATGTAACATTCCATCTGCTGTTCAGCTCAGTGAAATTCTCGTTTATTGCTGGGAGCGAATGTGTATTACTGTGCCAGTATCACTGTAGATTTTTCTTTGGAGACCACACAAGGGACCACCTTCCAGGGATGAAAAACAAGTCCTTTCATTTATTCACCCTGGGAAACCCTCTCATCCTTTGTTCATCTGTGTTTGATAAGTGAGCTTCTAGCAATGAATTGATTTATTTTCATGAAAAGCAGACTGTTCCAGCATCTTAACTCCTCTACCAAACTGGATTCTGGGGGACTTCGGGGTCCCCTGTCCTTTTCATTCTCCCTCTCTGAGATCAGCCAATAATAAGCCCCAAGCAGATGATTACTGAATTTACGAAGGAAAGACAGTAGTCATCATTTGAGGTTACTTTTAAGTAGCTATGTTATGTCTGTCAATTCCTAGCATACAATACATACTAAATATTCTCGATAGGTCCAGGGTAGACAGGGAAAGTGTTTTCTTTCTGCTTTTATCAACTGATTTCTACTTCTGGGCATTGTGAGGAAAGGTGGGCTACATAACACATTGCTAAGTCGTTGGCACTTCTGAGAAAAGAGACACTCAGTGAGAACTGGAATAGGGCTTAGTAGTCATATGCTCAGTTCCCAGAACGAGAGTCTCAGGTCCAGCCCTGTGCTTCAGCTTTATGCCGTGTTGTGCAAGTGATTTGATCTCTCTGGGCCTTGATGCTCTCATCTGGAAGAGGGGTGGGTATCAGTATCTTCATCACAGAATTATTGCAAGGTGGGGCACATAAGCCAGGTAGCAGCTGGCCCAGGGCCCGGCACGGGACGGTGTTTAGCAATGGAATCAATCCTGAAGGAGAAGGCAGAATTTCACAGAAACAGAATTAGGAAACTGGAGGTGGCTGAATATTTGTGCTTTCTTTCAGATGGCGTGGCCACAGTGTCCGCCTATCACCTGTCCACTTGGTCAGGAATATTCTCCAACTCTGAGCCAAAAGAAGTGCATGCAGCTGTCGCTCCAGGGTGCTCTTAGGTCATCAGTGTAAAGTCTCTCTCTCACACACACACACACTCACTGACACACACATCCGGGCATGTAAATGTGTGCACACATTCACACCCATGCCTGACCCTTTCCTAAGCCTTTCGTGCTGAGGTAGCTGCAGCAGCAGGCTGATTCTGGTCTCACGCCTGCTCTGGTGCTAGGAGGACCCATGTTGCCTGCTGCATCTTGGGCCCTTACTTAGACACGACCATCCCTGCTGAGGCAGAAACCCTCACTGGGGGCTCCCCTTGCTTGTCCTCCTAGAGACAACCGGTAGGCAGCCCCTGGCCTCTGGAGCCCCCCAGTTCCGTCTGGGCAGGTGAGTGTCTCCCAGAGAGAAGCAAGAGCGTGGTACCAGCCACTGATGGCCTCGGCACGTCCTGCTGGGTCCCTGGGTGCGGGCAGCCTCAGAACCTTCCAGAAGGGAACGGCAGCCCCTGGTGTAGTCAGAATTTGCAAGGGAAAAGATTTAATACAGAACACAGAATTTATAAGATTATTTCATAATATTCACCCAAAAAGTCAAATGTGGAAGAGCACAAAAGATGTGTCCACGCACTAGAGACCCAAGGAAGCCAGCTGAGGTCCTGGGTCCCATGGCAGCATCCTCCTGCACAAGGCCAGCTGAGGGCCTGGAGTCCATGGCAATGTCCTCCACAAGTCCAGCTGGAGGCCTAGAGCCCATGACAATGCCTCATGCAAGTCTGTATCAAGGACCTGTACTGGGAAGGCCTGAAGGTCAGCGGTGGAAGCTAGAAGGTCTGCACCAGGGAGGTGAAGGAGACTGAGCTAGATAATATTGTAAAGGCTGACTCTGCTCATCAACACTTGACTAGGCCAAGTGTGAAAATGTTCTACACAGCCAGTACTTTTTAAAGTGAATAAAATATACTATTTTTTTTCAGGCTATAAAATCAAGTTCAAATCCATCTGTCGAAAGCCTTTTCAAGGGCATACTTAAGATAACTTGGTAAAACAATGTTTAGGACTGGACTCACCATCGCAAACCTATTTGTATGAGACAGTGGTTATTTGATTTGATCTGGGTAATGGTTAAGAGCTGGTCTGTCGGGCTGAGGTGTAACTCAGTGGTAGAATGTTTGCTTAGCACGCTCAAAGCCCTGGGCTCATTTCCTAGTACTATAACAAAATCGGTGCAATTTAAATACGAATCTTATTTATTAAAAGATAACGTTTTTGTTTCAAGTTCTGAGCAGAGATTATATGATAATGACATATTAATAATTATAATTATTATTTAATAATTATAATAATATAATTACTATAGTAATACAATTATTTTATAATAATATAATCATTATTATAATCATAATTATTATAAGACGTATTAAGACTCGTTTTCTCTCAAAGAGAATTTCATGATAAACTTTTCTGCCATTCTGTGTCTTCTATTTATCCTGAAGCTGGAGATTTAATAAGGATAGCTGACACTCATTCCATGCCGGTCATGTCCGGTTCTGCCGACGGCTCTGTCTGTGTGGCCTCATTATTCCTGGGATTGGTCTAGTGAGACAGGTGGCGTTGTCATCTGGCATACAGAGGGGCAGCCGCAGCACGGTGAGGCCGACCTGCTCACCCCAGGTCAGGGGGCTTCGCTCCCGGCGGGGTCTGGATGCTCAGTGTAAGAGCCTTCCCCGTGATGCGGTGTTGCTGCTCGGTATTTCTGGAGCTGGCAGGGGTGCCTCATTTGTAGTGACTGTTTCCTGTTGTATGGCAAACCATGTAGCAGTGAGTGTGCACGGACACCAGTGAGGACCTTTGGGTCCACTTCACAGCAGCAAGTGAGGGGAATTCTGCTTCCAAAGCTACTCCTGCAGTAGGCAGTCCATCGAGCAGTGTGTCTGGTTACCTTGCTTGTCTGTCAGACATTGTTCCCGACACCCACAGCCTAAAGGAGGAGAGGTTTACTTTGGCTCACAGTGCGGAGAGGTTTCAGACTGTGGGGCTGGAGGGTGTGGCAGAGGGGAAGCAGCCCACAGCAAGGCAGGCTTGGCAAAGGGGAGCAGAGAGGCGTCAAGGGAGTGGGGAGGGAGATGGACCCCTCCAGGCCACGCCTCCAGGGACCACCTCCTCCCACCAGGCTTTACCTCCCAGCATCACACCCAGCAGTAACCTCATCAGTGGACAGACTCATCGATGAGTACCACATCCCCAAGACCTAATCACCACCTATGATGCATGAGGTTTTGCGGGGACAGCCAGGTACAAGCTGCCACGTGGTGGCACTGAAGAATGTTTGCATAGTCCGAGAGCAGAATTACCGCACGATAAGCTGGGTGTGGTCGCGTGTACCTGTAGTTCCAGCGTCTCAGGAGACTGGGGCAGGAGGATCCATTGAGCTCAGGACTTCAGGCCAGCCTGGGGCAACATTTTGAGACTCTGTCTCACAACACCACACTGCACCACAGCACACCACACCACACCACACAAACACAGCACCACTCTGGGAGGCTGAGCAGGAAGACCCCAAGCCTGAGACCCGGCTAGGCCATTGAGCAACTTAGTGAGATGTCTCAAAAGTGAAAATTAAGAAAAGGGGCTAGAGATGTAGTGCAACGTGGCGGTCCTAACATCCATCCTCAGTCCCGCAAAAAGAAAAGAAAAGAAAGGAAGGAAGAGAAAAAGATAGGCAGGTTACTGCATGATGGCCAGATGATTTTTCTCAACTGCATTTGTTCTGTGAAATATTACGGGGAAACCGAGGCTGCACTGTAAGTGCAGATCGAACCAGGACCCTTCCCGACATCTCCCCCGCAGTGTGCGGGTACCCAGGTCTGCAGCAGCGCCACTCGTGACGGCCAGTTCCTGGAAGCAGCCTGTGTGCCCATCAACAGACAAATGCACAAAGAAAATGTGGTGTCGTGCACGATGGAGTGCCGTACTGCTGTGCCGTAGAGGAGGATAAACGCGAGGTATTTTCAGGAAAAGTTTCCCCTGCAAAACATGATGTTGAGTGAAATAACTCAGACACACAAGCAGAGGTACCGAATGGGTTCTCTCTTCTGAGTAGTGCAAAGTACAAGTAAAGGGCAAAATAGAAGGTAGATAGATGGAATCAGGGAGATCTTTCGCAAATGGGGAAGGGGTTGAGAGGCCAAGGGGCAGGAGGGGGAGGGGAAGGAAAAATATTTAAGATGCGTCACATCCATGAGCCAGACACCCACAGTGAGTGCCTTCATTCTATGTTGCAAAGATGCACTGAAATAATAACGGTGAAAAGGAGGACGAGGGATCTAGACAGCGAAGGAGGAAGGTGGGTGGGGAAGGGAAGGGGGACAGAAGGAGCCAAGCGGTGTTCAGGCCCTGTTCCTACTCCCGAAGAAGGCTGTAAACTTCATGCCTTACAAACACGGCTGATGAAAAGCTCGCGGCAAGCACAGGCCCTACACTCTGCAGCTGACGGCACACAGCGGCGAGGTGAGGCATCCCTCTCCCGGGGAAGAGGCTGCTTTTGGGCGCGGAGGCCGGCGGGGAAGAGCCGCAGCCCGGACTAATGAAAACACTTCTGATGGCCTCGGAGAGAGTTCTAAATGCGAAAGTGCGATGGCGGCAGAGAGAGGGGCCGTGTCCGAACAATCATCTCTGGTGCCTTGAGAATGCCAGTGGGGTCAGAAACAGCCAGTGCACCGTGAACTTGGGCAATAGCAGCCAAGGACAGCAGCACTTAATGAAATATCGATCGGGATTGTGTGCTATTGAAACTGGATCGGGTCCCTCGGGCCCCCCGACCCAGTCGCGACTGAGAGGGGTCAGCAGACGCGGGGAGGAATGGCCCGCCCTGTGTGTGACACTTGTGTGTTTCAGCACATGTGATTTACTGGAGAAGCCACAGATGAGCAAATGCCCTTGATGGGAACGTGCCCGTCCACCTGCACGTGCAGCATCCCGGGAGCCTGTGCGGGCAGGCGAGGGAGGGCCGAGAACAGAGACTTTTAGACTGAGTCAGGCTCCGTAGGGAGCCCGAGGTATTTGTGCAGATTTCAAAGCAGAGAAGAAATACACTTCTAGAGGAAGCAAGAAGCTCGTCTCTAATTCTGCCCACCGGAGTCCGTGGCACAACTTCCAGATGGTGATATTCAGCTTCTTTTGATATTTCTCCAGCTAGGGATATGAAATGCATATGAGAAAAAAATATCTTATGCCCTGGAAAAAAAAATAAGCACATCCTCAGGGCTGACAACCTGTCGTCCAAATGCGATGACACATTCCCATCCCCCGGGCGTGTCACGGGGTCAGGTGGAGGTGATGTCAGAGAATAAACAAGCCTCAAGGGCCACGTGGGGCTCGGTGATCTCACCTGTGCCGGGCACCTGGTATTCCCTGTTCTCCAAACAAAGTCTGGGTGTCGGATGCTCAGAAATACCTCAGAGCCAAGTGACTTGCTGATTGGTGCCGATGGCTCTAGGAAGAGGAGACGTTTGCTAGAGAGAAGTGCTTTGGGGCAAAGATGTAAAACACACGGGTGGGCCATTGAGAAGTTCGTGGCAGTACTGGGTGATGTGGTTTTGAGTATTTCCATTGATTCTTCCCCTTATGTTTTTCATCCTGGAGGTGGGTTATACAGATTAACTGGGTTCATTTTGATAGGTTTGCACATGCACATAATATACTTTAATCATTTCTTCCCCCCACCCCTCCACCCCATCCCATTCTCCCTCTCTCATTTTAAATGTTTTCTTTTTTGGGCGGGGGTTCAATGTGTATAATGTATTTTAATCAAATGGACAACCCAAGGAGGAATTGCAGAGTACACGTGACCAATTCACAGATTGAAGCTTAATGAGAGGTTGAAGAAATTTAGTGGGATGGAAGAAAAAGAAAGGGAAATGGACTCACTGGTGAGTTCAGTCGGCGTTTGTCTCTCTGAAGTAATTTTAGAATTCATTAGGGAGAGGGTTTTCCTCCTTTCCCCCTCCTTCTTCGTTTCTCTCTCTCTTCCTCTTTCTTGGGATTGAACCCAGGGCCTTTGAGCTGAGCTACATCCTACGCTCTTTTGTATTTTCACTTTGAGACAGCGTTTTGCTTAGTCACTAAGTTGCCTAGGCTGGGTTTTAACTTGGGGTACTCCTGCCTCGGTCTTCCAGAGTACTGGGGTTGCAAACGTGAGCCCCTTCCTTCCTTTCTAGGATGCGTCCACATAGTCGATTGCTTTAATTGGAGGGAAGAATTTGTTTGCATGCAGCTGCTCCAAACTCAAAGGAAATAAAAGAGTGTAAAGTTCCCTGAAGGATGTTGGCCCCAGACTGCCGGAGTCAGTTTGAAAAATCTTAGCTTTAAGAAGGTGGCAGAATTACATAATTATTCACAACTCATGAAATGAAAAAAAAAACAAAAAAAAAAAAAACAAAAAAAAACCCCAAACCTCTTCCAAATATGAAGTTGTGAGATAACACGAAGCACAGATTCTGGCCTGGCAGAGGGCGCGTGTGTCCTTCCCTCTCCCACACAGAAGCGGCCCCAGCACCAGGCTGCCGGCTGATGGGGCGCCCCGCGTACCCCTGGCCAGCCAGGAGGCCTGGTCTGCGGCTGCTCTGACCCTCGGCGCCTCAGGACGGGCTTGGGGCGGGGTCCGAGGGTGCAGCGGTGGGCAGGGCAGGGGCCCCGGGCCTCTCCCCACCCCGCACAGCGTCTGTGCGCCAGGTGGAGTGGAGTCCTCATCAGATGCTCCGCCTGCCTCTCCATCCCGATGGGGCGCAGCCTTGCTGAGCCGGGTTCGGCCTTCAAAGCGGGGGTTTCCTGTGAGCATCTCAGGGCCCTGCCTGTGACGGTTAAACATGACGCGTGGGGACTGTGTCGGGGATACCTCCTGGCTCGGCCCCCACCTGAGCCCCTGGGGTTCCTGAGGGAGGCACACGGGCCCCCCTCCTGCAGGGGCCTCTCACCTGCAGGCCCACCAGGGTGAAGGGTGGATGGAGCAGGGCAGGGGAGGGTGTGGTGAGTCCCCCCGGCTGGGCTCTGCAGAGCGGGGTGGAGCCAGCTGAGCCGGGAGCGTGGAGGAGCAGAGCCCAGGTGGGTGGACCAGGGCCCAGGGTGCCTCTCACGGGCCCACCGTGACGGCAGTGAGTCCTCGCGGGGAAGCCGAGGGGACAGGTGGTGGTGACCAGGCACAGCCAGGGGGCAGCTGGAGAGAGAGGGTGTCGTCGTGTGGGCGGGAGCTGAGGCCACCCAGGGCTGGTGGCTGTGCAGGGTGAAGGAAGTGGAGCAGGAGCCCCGGGCCACCAGTTCCAGGGTGGTCCCAGGACTCGGGAAAGGGACTGCTGTTGGTGAGCAAGGCCACCCCCGCTAGGCCCAGCAGGAAGGGCGTGGTCAGCGGCATGGATGCTGCAGAGACCTCCGAGAAAGCAGTGCTGGCGTGGCCGCGTTGGGAGGAGTTGGGCCCTGTCAGAGCAGGTACCGGACCCCAAGGCTCGTGGCACGGGTGGAAGGAGGTCAGAGGCCGAGGCCGGGCTTGCTGTCACAGGCGCGTGGTGCCTGGGGGCCTGCGGCAGCGCCGGCTGCTGTGTTTGGGCTGGAGCTCCCCCTCTCTGCTTTGCCAGACCTTGGTCAGCAGTCCCCTGCTCCAATGGGATCTCACTGAATTTTTAGAAAAGCGCTTAACCTGCAACGGGAATCAGGCCCATTATTATTACTGTTATTGTTATTATTATTATTATTTTTGTGGTAGCAGGGATTGAACTCACAACCTTGCACCTGCCAGACAGGTGCTTAAGCCACTGAGTCAAACTCGCAGTCCTAGTTTTTTGAGGCAGGGTTGCACTATGTAGCTCAGGCCGGCCTCACGTCGGTGTTTTAGCCCAAGCCGGCCTCGAACTCACAACGCTCCTCCTACCTCAGCCTCCTGAGTGCTGGGATTAAAGGTGCATGCCACTACACCTGGCTAGATCAGACCCATTATGACCCTGACCACAGGAGAGCCAGTGGTCAACCCCAAGTCTACCAGCTGTGTCCCCGATGCCTTCCCAATCCCCCCTGCGGAGGGTGTCTTCTCCTGAGGGGATTCCTACTGCATTTAACAGCGCCTGCCAAGGGGCTCACTGTCCAGTTGTTCCATTCGCTGGAAACCATCGAGGAGCCGAGTCTCTGGAGACCGAGACTCCCGAGTTGTATGTGGGCGCTTAAGGGACCAGCGAACCTGGAGAGCTGCGACTACCCGGAAGATTCGGTTTGAGCCAGGACGTGGTCTGCAGCGAATCCCACCCAGGGGGAATTACTGACCCTTGTGCCGTAGTGACTGTGGCCACGAAGGGGTTAAAATGACAAATAAATGACTTTATTTAGACTTGAGCATTTCTGCCTTTTTTTTCTTTCTTACCACAGTATTTGATGTGACAGCTTTTGTTTGCTCACACTTGTCCCTCTTTTAAAATTCTCATATCAGCAGTAAACGCTGTTTCTTTTTCCTATAACATCTTGAGCTTGGTATCCAATGAAGGGAGAAGTTACTCTTGCGTTCCTTGAAATTATAACATTATGCCTGATTTGGTGGGGTTTGGGGTGGGGAATCACAGTCATTTAGATCTCAAAACATGGCACATTGTGCAGACAGGTCCCTGGAAGTGTGACTGCTGGTTAGTCATCTAGAAAGGTGTTTTTTAACCACAGGGGAGGCTCTGTTGCTGAAATTCTAGGGAAGGGCTGATTTGGGGGCCTGTCTGGGTGAAGGCAGTGTGGCCGCCGTCCACAGCAAGGTCACAGCCGCCTTTGGGGTCTGGCTGGGGGTGTGGAGTCCTGCAAGAGGGGCTCAGCCCTCCCTACCCACCGCGGGGTGCCGGCCACGTCTCACCTCGGGGCCGCTGCTGTTCTGCAGTTGACACTTCCCGGAAGTCAGCAGCAGACTCCAGGCTCCTGGCGTCTGTGCCCACAGCAGGGTGACAGAGAGAAGCCAGCCTGTCCTCCCGGCGAGCTCCTTACAGACAGGGATGGCACTGGTGACACACAGCTCCCCACTCTAGGGGACTTTGAAAAGAGGGTCCTGTTCCCCGCACTGCTCTTACCTGGCTGCGAGCCTGTGGTCTGTTCCCTTTCCAATCTCACATCTCCAGGCCTCTTGCGGTCACTTTTGGGCATCAGCCTATGGGTATGCATCGCGTGGCCCAGTGACCTGCTGATGGCAAGTGTCCCCCCTGTGTCTTTGCGGGGCAGCAGTGAGGTACACACACGGGACTCTGCAGGGCCCGGGTGCTGAACCACGCAGGCTCGGCCGCCTGGTATTTCCGAAAGTCTTCTGTGTACATCGCTGGAGCACAGCGTTACCACTCTAAAGGAGCTCGCGGAGGAGCCAAATGCCAGTGGCGTTCTGTCATGTGGGCTGCAGTGTAAACTGTGGCAGGGTTGAGCTGAGGACTCTCCGGAGAAACCTGTAAGTAATTAAGCCCGCCCTACAGGAAGGTACCAGGGAGCCTGAAGCCCATTAGGACAAGAAAGAGTGAAACCTTCCTTGGTGGTTGTACTTTCCTTCGGGTCTTTTTAATGTAAGTAAACAGAGACTTCTGGCAAGATGAAAACATCTTGTATCTCCTTTCTAACCTAAGGAGGGAAAGAAAATGAGAGATGCAGCCGTTGTCGGTCACATGTTTTAAATTGCTGAGGTCAGGACAAAACTTAGATTACCCTGTTTCAGCAATTCCCAAACCATGTTCCGGGGAATAGAAGAATAGGAGATATTTTACCGGGGAGGGAAGGGGAGGGGAGAGAGAGAGATTTCACGTCCAGCTCGACTTCACAAACCCTGCTTCTCTGCCCTGCTCTGCAGGGTCGCAGCGCGCTTTGGTGTTGGAAGAACGCTATCTGCCTTTGTGAGTCCGGCGTTTCTCACCCTTGCAACCACAGCCACGGCTCCCCACCCTGGGCTTCTGCTCACATCTTATGCAATTTACACGCTGGAAACGCTCCAGCTCGCGGCTGTCCGCCCCCCACTCTGTCCTTCCCCCTGTCTGTGTCACCGCGCTTTATACTCCTGTGTTGCCGCGTAGTCTGGTGTGACGCTGCTCCCTCACCTCCGCAGGTCCACAGCGCCCATGGCGACAGTGGGACCCCGAGATGACTGTCAAAGCTTTGTCCTGCTGTGGCCCTTTGAGGGAGATCCAGGCACCTCTGCGGACCTGCTACCAGGGCCGACGGTGAGGGGCAGAAGTCGAGAAGCAGGCTGGACGTTGCGAACGAGCCTCCGCAGAGCTGGCTCGGTTCCGTTGCTCTCCTCCCCCGTCCCGGTTCCTCAGTGTGAAGCACGCGCCCCAGGCGCACTCTGCACGCTCTCTCTGCGCTTGCAAGAATGGAAGTTTGCAGAAAAATCTTTAAAATTAGAGAAAGAACTCGTTGGATGGATGAGGGCATTGGGCCGATGCAAAGGAGGCTGTCTGGGCCACGGAACGGCCAGCATCGCGTTGTCACGCGGGGCTTGGAGCAGCCAGCTCCGGGCTCGGAAGAGCGGGCTCGGCCTCGGGGCAGTGGGCAGCGTTGGAGTCCGGTCGTCCTGGCCCCGGGGCCTGCACTTCCATGTTTTATTCCCGTAATCCTGGGTCAGCGCTTTGGTCTCTTTCTTTTTAAGTATTTAAAAATATTATGTTCGCAGACTAAGGATTTATATTAGGTAATTTAAACTATTAAAAATTTAATGTTAATAATCCCGCCTCAGTTCGCGGGGATCCAGGGAAGCCCTTGTCTGTCTTCCGTGCAGTCCCCCTACGCCAAGCTTTGAACAGTGCATGCCGGGCCGTGAACCTGGGGCGGCCCTTGTACGACAAGGTGGCTGAGGGTCACGGGGCCTCCAGAAGGGACTACACAAAGGCACGGGCACCCAGGGGCTCTTAGGCAGGCCCCGACCCTGGGGAACACAGCTGGCCTGCGTCACTAGTGGAATGCTGGGGACAGGGAGACAGGACTTTCAAGGAGGCCTCGAGGCTCCCCAAGTCCCTTGTTTCCTGCCGCTGCCACATCGTGAGGGCTCTCGGGGAGCCCAGGGACAGCAGTGCTACCAAGAGCAGCACCAACTGGCCACCATGGAGGACGCCATCTTGCCAGGCCTTCCAGCCCCAGGGAGGCCTTCCAGGATGGGCGACCTTGCCTACTCTCTCCACGGCCACTTCAGGAGAGACCCTCCACCCAGAAACACGTGGAGTGAGGTCTGTATCTGCTGACTTGGGAGAACGTCAATGTCAGCTGTTAAGAGACAAACACAAATGACGGAATCCTGTGTGCAGAAGGATACTTACTATGTGGTACAAGCAAGCGGCAAAGGAGCCTGTGTGAATCTCTAACCTGTGTTTGCAGAGCGAGAGGAAAGGCGTGGGGAGCTTGGGGCATGAGGAAGCGGGGGTTATAGCCACCTCTGTGCAGCTTTCCTTGCATTGTTTCGTTATTACAATAAGTGTAAGCTGTTTTCATAATTTGAGACAAGTAAACTTATGTAAAAAATTAAAAAATAAAGTAGTAGAAATGGGAAGAAGTACCCTTGGCACACTGCTTACACAGGGAAGCACTCATGGATATTCTTTTTTTTTTTGTACCTTGGACTTGTTTGGTGATCTCTGGGGAGTGGGCTTGTTTGCTGGACCTGTTTGATGTTCTGGTGAAATGCACAGACCCTTACTCAGAATAATCTTGTTAATGAATAGTTTAGTCATGTTAAGAGAAATAAGTCAGACACATAAGCTTGTGTATCACATGGTTTCTCTTCTACGAGAAACATAAATAAAGAACAAAATAGGGGAGACAGAAATAGGAAATAGGGAGAAGTTCGAATGTTTCTCCAAAGTACAAATTCCATTGTTTTAAATATATTTCAATATATATGCTACTCGGTTTCATTTATACTACTAGCTTATCTTAATTAATAGAAAATAATTAGTTATTAGTTGTTTGTTTCTTCCTTCTAAGAATCTTTTTGGTTTGTATCTAATACTTTCAGTAACTGTGTTGTAGGTAACAATAGGCAGTGTAATAGCTGTCGTTCTTTTTTTATTTGTTTATGAAATTTTTATTTTTTCATAGTAAAGACAACAGGCTACAATGGAAGCTCGTTGTGTTGAAATAAAGTTATATGCTGTTTAAAAGGCAAGTTTGTGATGTAGCAATATACGTGCTTCTTTATTAATATTTTCAATGAGATCTTGTGGCGAACCTAGCAGATGCCTTAGTTTTGAAATAGTGATGAGCGTCAGTGACATTTTGAGATATTCGCAGCAACTTTAATGTGATAGGAAAATATTGGTGGCTTCTGTTGATGACAAAGTCGCTGACTTGCAAACACTACTGTGATTCCTTTCCTAAGTTCGCAGAGCGAGTGTTCTACACGTGTTAGCGAGCATGGGAAATGATGATAGATTTTTTCTCCCCTCCAAGCCCGCGGACCCCTTGCAGGGAAGAATAACTGTGAGTAAATCAAGTAGGCTTTCCTGTGTGGGAGTGCAAGCTGACACAGTATGAAAAACCAAGTCTCTGTGAGCAGCAGGGCTGTGCAGGGGCCCCGGGGAGGGGGTGCTCGGTGTGCCTGCGGTGCGGACCCCAGGATTCCCACGCAGTTTGGGTGCTGGGAGCTCTGCCACCCTCCCCCAGACTCATTGTCATGGCTCCTCATGCTATCCTCCTCTTTGCTGTTTTCAATTTTTAATTTTAAAAAACATTCCTGCATCCGTTCATGCATTCCCATCTTGTCCATTCGCGACATTTGTTGGCAGTTCTTTCCTGGAAGCATGGCTCTGAACTAATCTCCAGTCCTTTCTGGCTCTTTCGATGCTGTCAATCATTTAAATATTTCTAAATTACAGGATTTGCTTGGGAGCCTTAGGACTTGGGTAAACACATTAACAACGGCACCTCTGGGTCAATTTCCTTTGCTCTCAGGGCCCTTTGAAGGACTTCACCACTTGTGAAGGTAAATCATGTAATTTGCCACTAAGTCTAGCAAGCTGGAGAGATCCAAAGACACTCAGCCAAAAATCCAGGCCCTGCCAATGGTTTATTGGACATTCTCACGGCCAGAAAAATCTCTTAGTAATTCGCCAAATATTTATAGAGAAGCTTTTTTGTGTGAGGCACCTTTCTGGGAGTTGTAGGACAGTCTTTGTGACATCCCACAGGAAGGTCAGCAAAATTAATGCAATGAGTTGTGGCTGACATTTAAAATATGAAATAGAGAATAATAGAAAGTACTAACTGTAAAGAGACATGTTCTATCTCAAAATGTATATCTTACATCTACATAAACCATACAGAGTGTACCAGATTATGACATATAGTATATTTATTTCTGTTTTGGAGACATTGTCCAAAAACTGGAAAGTCCTTGCTGCAGGAAGTATTCAGCACACACAAAACTTTAGAGACATCCTACTGCTAAACTTGGGGCTAGTGGAGGAACAAATATATAAATTCTATGCACAGCTGCTTCTCCATTTCTGTAGGTTGCGCATCTGAAGTCAGCCAACTGTGGACTGAAAATATTTAAAAAAATTTCAGCTGTGCTGAAAGTGTACAGACCTTCTCCTGTCTTTATTCTCCAAACAGTACAGTAGAACTATCTAAGTGACAGTAGGTCATGTAAGTAATCTAGAGGCGATTTAAAGTATTTTGCATAAAGGACTGAGCATCCTTGGGGGCCACTTGGACCAATCTTCCCAGAACACCATGGGGTGACCACACATGCAAAGCTAACAACACAAAGGGCAGCTGTGCAACCTTGGACACCTGGCAGAACTCGCTTTATCTCCATAGGAGGGTTGGCCACCAATAGGTTTTAGACAGGGAAGCGATGTGATGAGATTTGTGTCACCTTCCAAAAGCCATTCTCTGTGCTCTGTGAATCATGGACCGAAGTGCAGCGAGGCTAGAGAGAGGAATGTCCCGAGGAAAGTCTGCAGGTGCCTGGGCGGGGTGATCCGAGAGGACCAGGACGCCGACACTGAGACAGAGGCAGACGAATGGATCTAGGGGCAATGGAGGAGAGGAGAGCTAGTCCAGAACAGGGGGTGCAAACTTCTGTAAAGGGCTGGCTGATAAGTATCTTGATCTCCGTGGCCTTGGCAACCTCTGTTTCCTGTGTTCCACTCTGCTTTGGTGGCATGCAATAGACCACACACGATTTGTAGATGAACAAGCATCTGGATGCGTTTTAATAAAACTTTATTTGCAAAAGTAGGCAGAGGGCAGTGTTCCCATAGTTGGAGTTTTTGGATCCCTGATCTCATCCTAGGGTGATGTTGCCTCCTCCAATGACCGTGTGCAATGTCTGGGGGTGATTTTAGTTGTTGCAGTTTTGGGAGGAGGTTCTGGTAGCACTGTAGCTCCCAGCCGCATCATTGTGCCACGGAGCCACGGCAGAGGAAGCCCGGTCTGGGGCAGGAGTGACCTGTGGCTGCGGTAAGTGTCGAGGAGGATAGGAGTCAATCATGGAAGGAAGTACAGGGTTTTGCTGTCACTAATGTAACCTTTCCTTTCCATAAATGGAAAAAAAAACAACATAGAAAAGTAATAAAATCGTAATTAAGCTTACTTTAGTAACTAAAAACTTAAGCAGGATCGACTCACTCTAGCAAATTAAAAACCATTTCTTTTTAGGACATGTTTATAGGCAATTGTTTAGGTTTTATTTTTTCCCAGATAGGAATGCTGTATTGATTACCATCCCCTGGGTCTCATACATTCAGGAAATAGTCAGGATGTGACTGTGTCCCTTGGAGACCATTGTGGTTTCCCTTCTCCAATGACCCTGGATTTCTAGTTGCACAGGACCATCCCGGGGTTCAGCCTCACTGGGTTGAAGAGGCCAGGGTTTCCCCAAATGCTGGACCTTAAGTCCCTGTGGCCTTACTCCTTCCAGCCCTGGGGATCTCTGCTGGAACGTGGCGTGTGATTCACCGGGCCCGCTAGTTCTCCTGGGCTACTTTCCAGATTCATCCTGGCTCCCACTGGTCTCTGAGGATCCCCTCGGAAAAGGGTTTTCAGGCGCGCTGGATGACCACCTCCCAGTCCTAGCCAGTCAGGTGTCCCCACAGCGACACCAGACCCCTCGTCCCTCTGCCAACCTTCACGCACACTTCTGTAGGATGCAGGAGTCACCAGCACTTCTGCCCAGCTCTTCCCGTGGCCACGGGGACGGGGACGGGGACGGGGATGGGGTGTCCTGTTTCATCCCTCCATCCTCTGAGCCACTAGACCCAAATTACTCTTCTCCCATTTCCTGTGATTTTTTTGGAAAGAAAAATTCTGTTCTTTTTAGGACATTTCTAAATTATTTGAAAGTTTCACCATAAGATTTAATGTACAATGTTTGGCGTATTAGACTATCAGCCTTTAAAAGAGAACTGTTACATCATAAAATGAAATTTAATACCTTAATGAATTGATACCTAATGTCAATACTTTTAGAAATACATATACGTGTGTCATTCTAATTTTCAAAACTGTACATTTTCCCTTGCGTTTTTATTTCTTTGTATCATCCCCCACAGATTTTTTTTAAATAAAACTTTCATTTTAGAAAGCAGTTTTACATTTATAGTAAAATCGCAAAAATAGCACAGGCAGTTCCCGTATTGCTCAAACCTGGTTTCCCCTATGATTATCATGTAACAGTATGGAACGTTTACAATTAACGCACCCAGACTGGTGCCTTATTATTAACTAAAGTCTTCACCTTGCTCGTGTTTCTTTAGTCTTCTCCTCACATTTCAAGACACTGCGTTTATACTTAATCATCCTGTCTCCTTTGACGCTTCCTGGATGTGACAGTTTCCATGACTTTCCTTGCTTATGGTGACCTTGACCATTTTGAAGAGTGTTGGTCAGGTATTTTGTGGGTTTCTGACAACTGGGACGTGTCTGGTACTTTTCTCATGATTATATGGGGTTATGGGTTTTGAGAGGGAGATTACGGAGGTGACCTGCAATTTCTCTCTTGTTCTGTCAAGAGCTCTCACTGTCAACAAGACATATCTCTGCTGCTGGCGACCTTTGTCACCGGCTGACGTAGGGTTTGCCTGCTTTTCTCACCGTGAACGACTCTTTCTCTGCTGTCCCCCGCTGTCTGTCCACTTTGGAAGGCAGTCACTTAGCACGACCCACACTTGACGAGTGGAGGGTTACACTCCACATTTGGAAGGCGGACCATTGACATAAACTATTTGGAACTGTTCAGATTTATCTCTTCTCCCCTACTTAGTTATTTATACAGCCCATGTCAGTGTGGACTCATGGGTATTTGTTTTACAGTTTGGGCTATAATCCAATACTATGCTATTTATTTTGTTGCCCCAATTGTTCTGCTTTTGGCCACAGGGGCCTCGTGCTGTTGGCTCCCAGATCTGCTGCCCTGTCTCCATAGCTCCCGCTGTGGGTGTGCGGCCGTGTCCAGCACATTCTTGCTTTCTGGCCCTGCAAGCTGCTCTGGGCTCCTCTTGTGTATTTTCTGCTCCAGCCCCAGCCAAGGACGAGCCATCCCTCCAGGGAGCCCTGGTTCCTTTCACTGGAGAATGTCAGAAGCCAAGATCTGGGTGCAAGGTGTGCGCATTGCTTCTAAGTCTGCTGTGACGTCACACCACAGGGGCAGGTGTGAGTGCGGGGATGCTGCAGGCACAGCTGTGGCCGGTTCTACACCAGTATGGGGCCCTCTTTCTACAGAGCTCGGCATGAGTTCATGCCGGTGTCTCCACCTTGAATCTGGTGACGTGGGCCCATCTGACCCCTCCTCCTGCCACCTCCCCGCCAAGTCACAGTTGTGGCCACAGTTGCCTGCCTCAGTGTGTTAGGTAAACATACCTTCATAAGCCACTCCACGAAAAGTGTTAGAGGTGTGAATTTTTGAGACCTGGGAGCCCTGAAAGGGCTGGGGCACCCCCAGAGACAGGTCCCTCAGGTCCCGAGGGCACATGGGCTGCGCTGGCTGCTCCTCAGGGCTGGAAGTGCTCCCTTCCCAGCCTGCACCATGCAGTCTCAGGTGGACAAGGCCCTGCAGCCTGGGGTGGGGGCAGGAGGTGAAGGCTAGCAGACAGGGCAGGGAGGAGCCCAGCAGGACGTGGCCTCAGGGGCCCTCTGCTTAGGCCTGAGCCCTGGGGCTCTGGGGTGTGGACCGCAGCATGAAGCTCAGTCACCAGGGCCATCCACTGAGCTGCTAGGGTGACCTGGGGTCACGGCCCCGACAATGTCCGGGACATGAAGCTCTGGTTTCACGGCAAGGCTTCTCACTCTCGGGGAGGATGATGGGAAGTCTGCACCAGTGGAAGAGACATGGAACTGGAGGACGTCACCTAGGGGAGGCTCCTGGCATTTCTTCAGCTTGTCATAGGCCACATCTGATGTGAACGCTGCCAAGCACCACCTTACAGGTGACATCTGCCAAAGGGGCACATTGGTTGTCACTGCCTGGTGTGCGTCAGACTTGTTTCTTAGGGACAGGCTGTGCCCCAGTTCTGCATGGGGGTGGGGGCAATGGCGATGGCTGGGAGCCTCCTGGGGTGGAGGAGGGCTTGGTCCACCTCTGGTTGGTTGGCACACCTCCTGGGCCAGGGGGTGTTGGCAGGAGCATTGAGGTTACTGTGGATCACGAGCTTGCCCTTGTTAAACATTCTGCAGGCTCCTGGTGTTTGAAGTCATTTTGCCTCTCTGAGAAGGACCAGTCAGGATGCCGTGGCGGTCCAGGCCAGGTTTCTGCTGTAAGGGGAACACGGATGGAAGTGACCACTGACATCAGGGGGTTGATAACGGCTTCTCTTGCATGCACGGGAAATGCCTTGACTCTAGGCGTGCCTGGCCACTCCTGCCCCAGCATGGTTAAAAATGTGCCATCTGAGAATAAGTTCTGACGGTCGCCGTGACATTTCGCCACTCTTCCTGTACATACAGTAACCCGTGTTTGTGAGGAAAGAGGACCAGGAACTGCAGGGCCTGCTAGGAAGCTCTGGGTGTGGACAGCGTGTCCTCCCGCAGACGTTCAAAGTTCTCCAGCTGTTGAGGCACAGCACATACTGCCCAGAACGTTCCGCAGCCAAACTGGTTGGTCCTGCCTCTTGGCCCTGTGCTATCTTCATCGACCAGACTCTTAGAATTTCTGGGTGCTGGACTCTTTTAGCTCTGAATGCAGGAAGCAGGCTGGGGGAGGCCCCACCAGGTCGGTGCCAGGGTTGAGTCTGGGAAGCACCCTTTGGCATGGATCTGAGGAATGCATCAGTTGTATTAATTTTCCAGCCATTCAGTAACCAAGACCTGACTCGGTCTGTTTGGGCCGCTGTAACAAAATCACCATAGACTGGGTCATTGCTATGCAACAGAAATGTTCTGCTTGTGGGTCTGGAGGCTGGGGAGAAAGAGGCTCCTGGAGATGCAGGTTCTGATGAAGGCCTTCTGCTTCTTATGGGGCATCCTTGCCACCTCCTCCCAGGGCAGAAGGGGCAAGCGGCTCCTGGGACTTGCTTCGTAAGGACACAAATCCTTATCAGGAGGACACTGTGCTCATGACCCCAGTACCTCCTCAAAGCCCTTCCTCTTAATGCCACCGCCCTGGGCCTTAGGTTCCAGCACGAGAGACTGGGATAGGCACACAGGCCTTCAGACCCATGTAAGGCCCCTTATCTGAAAAGTCACTATCGACTATCACCGTTTGGTTTTTCGCTTTCTGGAATGCAAAACAAAAACAAAAACAAAACCCAGAAAAAGGAAATCCCCAAGCCCCCATTTCTCCTCGTTGCTTGTGTGGGAAGTGGTCCACAGAGAGCCGCCCCTGCTGGAGACGAATGCTGGGACCCACAGGCTGAGGACAGTCCCTTGGTATGAGTCTGTGGAGGCCGCTTGGCACGAGGAGGATTCTTTCCGGTTTATTCTCACGAGGGGTGATGTGGTGAATCACGAGCGTCAACTTGGTTGGCAAGAGAGACGCCTAGGAATTAGTGAAGCACACACCCAGGGTGTTTGTGGATGTTTTCAGGGTGAGGGGATCACAAGGGCTCTCCAGTCACGGTGGACGGATCCACTGATGGCATCACGGTTTGGGAGGGATGGAGACAGGAGGCGGGGCCTAGCTGAAGGGACAGGGTGTGACGTTGGGGACCATATCCAGTCCCCAATCCCTTCCCTTTGGCCCTTGCTCCCTCTGTTTCCTGGCCACCGTGAGGTGAGCGACCTTCCTCCCACCCTGCTGCTTCCAGCTGTCCGGGCCCGGAGCAGTGGAGTCGGCTGTGGTGGGCTGAAGGCCTTGGATCCTGAGCCGGGACTAAGCCTTCCCTCTTTATGCTGTCTCAGGTGTCACGGTGACCAGAGGCCAGCATGAGGCTCTGGGGAGAGACGTCTGTCCTATGGGCTAGGCGGAGATGGGGCTGGAGGAAAGACTGTCGGTGGCAGTGACGCGCCATCCTGTCATACCTGCTGTCCCTTTTCGTAACGAGTATCTTGTGACGCCCTGTGGAAAGTGGCAAAGCAAGGCTGGAAACCTCCAGGTCTTCCCTGTATGCCCTTTGAGTGTGGTGGGGCTGCTGGGCTTCACCCGTTGGTTTCAGCGGGTTTTCTGGTTGACCTGGCCCATCAGGTACTGTAGAGATGGTGCTGGGTGAATTTGGGGCCAGGGTTTTTCCCTTCCCCCTCTCGGTACTAAGGCCCTGTGGCTGGAGCCTGAGCGCACCATGTGGGGAACTGACGGCCACACGTGTCGGGGCTGGCGGTCCCACCGACCTGCCCGCTAATCCCAAAGGTGAAGTGCTCTCAGCCCGTGCGCGGTGGAGCAGGGCCCAGCCCGACACGCTGACCTGCCCAGGCCCCGACTCTGACACTGTGAGTGAAGACTGGTCATCACTTTAGAGTGCTGTGTTTAGGGGGATTTCATAGTCCATTGAGTAAATAATGATTTTTTGAAAGTTATAAATTGTATATTAAATGCGAAACACACATCATATATATGAAAATCGTAGACCATGTAAACTGCCAAGCATATAATTAAGAAGAAAAATATAAAACTCTCAGGGTGACACAAGAGGAAATAACAGGAAAGTGACTTATAATAAAATAATATGTGAATGCTATGAGGACAGCTGTGCTTAAAGTCACAAAGATGCAGTTAATTGTGCCTGGAGCCACAGGGACCCCCGTGCTCTCCATGCAGGGTGCTACTTGACAGCCGCCTGGCTTCCGAGACAGGGACTGGTCACATTCAGAAAACAAGAAATAAAATCTGATCTCTATGGATGTAGCAGTCACATTCTCACAGAATCAATTTTATATGAAAAAAGTGCCTCCAGAATCCTTTGTTTTTAGAGATAAAATGGAGTTGGAGTTTAGACTTAGGTAAACACAAACACACTCAAAAGCTGAGAGAATTCATCATCAATAGACAGAAGTCCATCAGTTAGAAGGGAATTCATACCGTTTAGAAATATGGACTTACTTTATAACAGAAAGAGTACTCAGAGAACTGGTAAGGACATAGGCAAACATGTAAGATATTTTTCTTATTATTTAGAATTGCATTATAGCTGATGGTTTTAACAAATAATAGTGCGTAGCAACTGTTGCACAAAGCTCAGGAGAGAGGAAATGGAAATATACTCTTGTATGAGTACATCCTCCGTAAAAGGGTATAGTATCTGTTGACCATATCCTGTATGAGTATATCCTGTATAAAAAGGGTATAATATCTGTTGAAGGTAGACAGTGGTAAGTTAAAAACATATGCTATAAATCCCAAAGCTGTTATTGAAATAGCCACTTATATTGCTCACAGGTTAGTAAAAGGATACAATTCTTTAACAAATGCTTAACTCAAAAGGAGAGAAAAAAAACAGAGAACAAAGGACTGATGGAATAAATAGAAAACAG
The DNA here is from genome assembly GCA_004363535.1 of Dasyprocta punctata. NCBI lineage: Eukaryota > Metazoa > Chordata > Mammalia > Rodentia > Dasyproctidae > Dasyprocta > Dasyprocta punctata. Next base: position 37,129 of record RJWM01005221.1, on the reverse strand, counting down.
CAAGTTTACAGGTTTGAACTTAACCTTACAATAATCAGATTAAATATAAATGGAAAAATACCCAATTAAAAGACAGAGATTATAAGATTGGGTGAAAAAGCAAGAACTAATTATACGTTGCCTGCAAACAAAAACAAACAAAATGCACCTTCAGAATAAAGACACATAGAGGTAGAAAAGGATATAGCATAATGCTAACCACAAAAAGTAGTTTACAATACTACTATGCCCTTAAAAATTTGGTAAAATAATATATCTCATGTGCTTTTATTACAATGTTAAAGAAAAGACTAGTTACTAAAAAGAAAACTCAAGTGGCTATATTAGTATTAGATAAAGTAAGTTTCAGAGGAAAGGCCATTAGCAGGGATAAAAAGGTCATTTCATAATGATATGGAAGTCAATTCAGTTAGTGGATATAGTCGCAATAGATACAGACATATAGATATGTATCTATCTACATCTATGTATACATATGTATCTGATAACAGAATTTCAAAATAAAGGCAGCAAAATCTGGTTGACAGTAAAATCCTCAGTTATGGTCACAGATTTCAGTACACCTCTTTCAATTTTTGATAGAAAAAAATACACAGATGATCAATAGGAACAGAGGAGGGTTAACAATGTCATCAGCCAACTCAATCTAATTGATCCTTAGGGACACCCACCCAGTGATATGAGAACAACCATTCTTTCAGTTAGACACAGTATGTTTACCAAGACAGATCATATTCTGGGCCATAAAACAAATCTCAATAACTTAAGAGGTTTCAAGTAATACAAGCAGTGCTGTCTGACCACGATGGAATTAAATGAGAAATCGGTAACTGAAAGGTACCTGGACAATCCCCAATACTTGGAAATCAAATAATGCACTTGTGAATAACTCATGGGTCAAAGGAAAAATCAAGTGGGAACTGAGAAAGTATTTTGAACTGAATGAAAAGTTAAAACACTACCTACTGTAATTTGTGGAATGCTACCAATAAAGAGTTCTCAAGGAGAAATTTGATGCATGAAATTTCTAGAAAAGAAAGACGATCTCAGATTAATGACTTCGACTTCTACCTTAAGAAATATAAAAAAAAGCAGGGAAAATTCAAAGGAAGTAGAAGAAAGGAGATAAAAAAGAACAGACTGGAAATCACTGAAAACCAATCAACCACCTAGAAAGACACTAAGGTCCAAAACACCCATGAAGACAATAGAGAAGATAAACAAACTAAAGGATGTTTCTTTAAGTAGATCAGTAGTGGATAAACCTTTACATAGTCTGACCAGGGAAAAAAGAGAGAAGAAACAAATGACTAGTAGAAGAAGAGAGAAAGGTAACATAATTACAAATCATAGTTACTTACATAAGAGAACACTATGAAAATCTTTATGCCAATAAATTTGCAACTTACTTGAAATGGCAAATACCTTGAAAGATGTGAATTACTAGTGCTCATAGTGAAAAGTTATATAACCTCAATAGTATTTTATTTTTTATAGAAATTGTGCTTGTAGTTAAACACTTTCCTAAAATGGAAATGTCAAGCCAAAATGGCTTTATGGGCTGAGCCTATGAAGCATGGGAGGAAGAAATAATACCAGAGTTATAGGAACAGTATTTTTTAAGTTTAAGAGATAAGACTGCTTCTCAATCATTTAATAGGCCAGTATTATCCTGATATCAAAACAAGGCAAAGCATTCTAAGAAAAGAGAATTACAGATCAATGTTCAATGAACATTGATGCAAAAATTATGAAGAAAATTTTAACAAATTGAATCAAACCATATACACTGAGTTAGAACATCATGATCATGTATAGTTTATCTCGATTTAGAACTAGAAAGTCAATCAATGCCATACATTATATTAATAAACCAGAAAGCAGAACTATCTGGTCATTTCAGTAGATTCCATCTTTCTCTTCCTAACACAAGCATTTAGCAAAATCCACAATACATCCTGAAACAGAGCAAGACGAAGTAGGCGAAACTTCTCTGTAAACCAGGAAGTGGAAGATTTTCCAGTGTGACGCAGGACATCTGCAAAATACCTTCAGTGACCAGCAAGGACTGAATGCCTTTCCTCTGAGGTTAGGGGTAGTGCAAGGAGTGTTCTCTCTCTCTTGATGCTTGCTATTGTGCTGGAGCTTCTAGCGAGTGCAAACAGGAAAACAAGCAAACAAAAGACGGCCTGACTAGAAAATAAGAAGTAAAACAGAGCTCATTGACAGTTGATGTGATTGCTATGTTGACTAGATGATGCGATTTACAGAAGAGCTTCCAGAACTACTAAGTCAGCAAGGTGGCAGTTGATAAAATCAATATGCAGATGTCAGTTGTATTTCTTTTTTAATTTTCTTCCCCACCCCACCCTTTCTAAAGTACTAGAAACTTTAGAGATAGAGCCCAGGGCCTTTGCACCGAAGTATGTACACAATTCCTTTATATATATATATATTTAAATTTTTGAGATAGGGTCTTGTTAAATTGCTAAACTGTGCAGGTTATGCTTAAACCTATGATCCTCTTGCCTCAGTCTCCCAGAGTGCTGGAGTTACAGATGAGGACCACCACACCCAGCTATCAATTGTATTTCTATATATTAAAGTTAAAAAAAATCAAAAATTGAAACTTAGACCTACTTTATGATAGTACAAAACACAAAATATAAAGATATATTTGACAAAAGATGTGAGAGTTGTGGACACTGAGACACAACATCGCTGAGAGAAATCAAAGAATAAAGAAGTGGAGACTGATACTATGCCCATGGGTCAGAAGACATTTACAGTTCACTGTGTAGATTTCGAGCACTCCCAATGAAAATTTCAGAAGTTATTTTTTTTCACACTTGACAAACTGATTCTAAAATTCCTATGGAAATGAAGAGCCTAGAATAGCTACAACGATTTTGCAAATGAAGGTTAACTTTATCTGACTTTAAGATCTCACATGAAAGGACAGTCATCTACCCAGTGAAGAACAGGCTTAAAAAAAAAAAAAAGACAAGTCAGTGGAAGAGAATCAAATTCAGAATAAACCCACACATCTACGGAGAAATCTGCTAGCATGTGGAGAAAGAGTCATCGTTTCAACTCTTGATGCAGGAATTTTGACCAAATGTATTAAAAATTTTGACTCAGAATGAATCCTAGTCCTAAACCTAAAGCCTAAAGCTGTGGAGCTTGCAAAAAAGAAAATAGCAGAAAATTTTGATGGCATTGGGTTAGGCAGAATTTCTTAGCTCAGCAAACCTATGATACATAAAAGAATAAATTGATAAATTAGATTCCATCAAAATTGTAAAAATCTTCTCTTTGAAAGCCATCGTAGGAGAGTGAGGAGATGGGGAGAAAGCATTTCTAAGCCACAGATCTGATAAAGATTTGTGTTCAGAATACATGAAGAACTCGAAAATCTCGGAGATGAGAAAATCAAAAAGCCAGGCAAAGTCGACTTGAACAGATGTGCACTGGCGCCAAGCAAGACCCAGGTGGCGCGGAAGATAGGAAAAGCCGTGAACTGTCCGCGCGCACCCGGCTCGTGGGGACGTCAGGAAGCCGCCCGTCCACGTGCAGCCGGCCGTGGACCCCTCTCCGTAACGCCGCCCCGTGGGCCGACCCCGAGACGGCCACGCCGACGGGAAGACGCCAGGGTCGCCGAACACGTGCAGCCGGGCTCGCTCGGATGAGGCTCTAGGAAACACAACTCATCCCCAGTGACAGCCGGGGACCCGCGGCTTCCTGAGCACCGGGGAGGCGGGGACGTGACGCAGAAGGTCGTGAGAGGCACAGGAAACTCCGCGAGCGGGTGGGGGATGGCTTCGTGACCTCCAGCACAGCGGCGCCTTCCCCGCGTGGGTACAGCCCACGCGCCCGCCGTCACATGCACGCTGAATGTCAAGAGAGTCGCTGAGAATGTACACCGTACGGCCCAGGCGGTGGGATCCGCCACGCTGCTCCCCCTCGTTTTCCACAGTGCCCTGAACCCTGCCCTGAAAATCCTGCCTGGGAGCGTGAGGATCATTACGGCTCCTGACTTACCGACCCTGCAGCCTCCCTTGTGAGCTCTGCTCGGGAGACCTTATTTGCCCTCAGATTCCACACTACAGTTGCTGTTTATGCCCTAGCCCCGGGGGGGGGGGGGTAGCCAGGTAATTGCTAAAACCTCAAACAGCCTCATTGTTTTTTTGCCATTGTTTTACCCCACAATTAAAGAGGATATTTAAGGCTGTTCCTCAGTTGGAACCTATCATTTCAGAATCTTGGCTTTCTTGCCTACTAATTTCTCCCCTCTCTGTAAGCCCCTTTGGTGTTCAGGTCTAGTGAGCTGAGCAGTTGGGTCTGCTCTCTTCCGCTCCTCCCCGCTGCGCGCTTGAAGGCAGGAGGAGTAGCTAAGTTTTCTGCTGCTTCCCAGCGTCTGCCCTAATACACGAGGATGGATCGCGAGTTTCCTTCGCACCGTTCGGTGCTGTATCGCATTGCTCGCCAGTGACTTGGGGCGTTTATGTTCTTCTCCGAACCCTGGCTCTAGCAAGACAAACCTCTGACTGCCTGGCGTGGAGGGGAGCATAGACAGCAGTTCCTAAGTAGCCCAGGAAGTTTCTTCCTAGGTCAGAACGCACTTCTTAAACACGAATGCCTTAAATAATGTGCTTGACTGGACAGAGCCTTTCCCTGCTGTAAAAAAGTGAAAACAAAAAACCAATGTCTAGGCCTGCACACCCCAGCTACTTCACTCCCCAGACATGTGCTGTTTTCATTGGCCGTGGTAGGACATGGTCTAAGTAATCCTGGCTAATTAATTTGCCTACAAAAGCAGGACGCTAATAGGTGTAGTAGGTAGGCTGTGTGCAGAGCCCCGGGCGCTCTGGGTTTACGCAGTATTTGTTTGTGTGGCAGAAGCTGAATCATGAAGGTTAGCATGGACTTCAGATTTTTTAAAAAGCAAATTCAGAAATATTAGGGCCGGAGAGGAGAACCAGGATTATTAAGAAGGTGGTTTGAGGACACATCAAAAAGAGCCATTGTATGTAATTTGGGGGAGTTCCTGCCTAACTGTTACACCCAGGAGAGGAAGCCTGGTAGAAAAATGGGAATTCAGAGAATTTAGATGAATTCACCGATGATCAGCTCATTGGCTGCTATTGGGGGAACCTGAAAATCTTTCTGGGGATCACTGAATGAGGTCTTGGAAACTCACTCCCGGGAAGATGGGGACACTACGAGACACAGGACTGGCTTGGGGACATGTTTGCTCTGGTACTTAGGCCACTTGATCAACTAGATAATTTTTTCCAACTCCTGATTATGCACAAAACTTACACTTCCTGAAGTAAAACAAGAAAACGCTGAAAAGTATAAAGAAATAGACAAAACTCGTTTTCATCATTCAATGACAGGGGCCACCGGTGCTACGCAGAGGCAGAAAGCTTAGCGACCCCTCACCTACAGCTGCGTGGGGAGCAGAGCCTGCAGGCGGTACGCTGGGTTACACGGCTGAGCAGAATTCCAGGCGAGGTGTTGGGGTGTTCCCTGTTCTCTTCTGGCTGCTGACAGTAAAACATGAAAGGAGAGTGATAAATTGAGACAAGTGTTCAACCAGAAAAAAAAAAAAAAAAAAAAATATATATATATATATATATATATATATATATCTAAACCTGTCCAGAGGAAACAGATGCTCAAATTGAGATGGTGAGGTGCAGGGCAAAGCCCAAGGGTGTGATTCTACTGCCTTTGGCTAAAACCCCAAAGATCCAAAGGTCAGCGAATTCAGTCTCACTGGCAAGAATGCGGCATGGGGGGACACTTGCAGTGGCTGGTGGGAGTGCAAATTAGTGGAGCCATTATAGAAGATAATGGGGAGGTTCCTTGAAAATCTAAAAGCAGATGTGCCAGCCAGGTGTGGCGTCACATGCCTGTCATCCTAGCACTCAGGAGGCTGAGGCAGGAGGATCCTTGCAAATTCGAGACCAGCCTGGGCTACAAAGTGAGTGCAAGGTCAACCCAAACTGCATAGTGAGACAGTGTGTCAAAAAGACAAAAAACAAACAAACAAACATTAAAAAAAAAATGAATGTACCGTCTGAACCAGCGAGCCTGCTCCTTGTGCGTACCTGGAGGGAACAAAGCCACAGAGAAAGGTGACATCTGCACCTTCTCGTTATGGCAGCGCTGTTCACGGTCACCGGGATACGATCACGGCAAGTGCCCCAGCAGAGGACTGGGTGGAGAACTTGTGTTCCGGTGTGCACCCAGCGGTGGAGCTGGGTCGTCTGCAGGAGGACCACCCGCGGGAGGACCTCGTGGTGAGCCAGGCATCTGGACGCAGCGTGTCAAACGCCCTGTGTTGTATCTCACAGGCCAAATCAGATGGAAAGGAGACTGTTAGGGAACGAGGCCGAGGGAGGAGAGGGAGAGGGCAGTGGGAGTTGGGAGGAGTGTCGTGTGTGTGTGTGTGTGTGTGTGTGTGGAAATGTCACGGCGAAACCCACTAATTCGCACAGTTACGCATTTGTGATTATGGTGTGCATACTTCTGATTGTGTATTATACACTTGTGATTATGATCTACAGAGAGGATACACCTCCCAGGCCCTCTTAGTGGAGGAAGCAGGGTATGTCCAGGGAGGTCTGAGCCCGGCAGCAGATGTGACCAGGGACTCGAGAGCCAGGTGCGGTCGGGGGCCACCTCACAGAGCCCATGTGACAAGGGCCTCGTAGGCCCCAGGAGGCTCTATGACCCGAAAGGAGTCTCTAGGTGGTGGCCTGCAAAGCCCAAGAAATAGCTGCGAGGAAAGGAATCCCCACGGCAGCCTGAATGCAGCCCCTCCCACCCACTCTGACCCGAGTGGCTGAGCCTGTGGCAGCTTCTTAAGAAGAGGACCCAGGGGCAGGCAGCTCCTAGACAGCTGATGAGCAGACACCGTGAGGGGGGACGTGTATACAGCACTGGCCTCTGGGGCTGTGGCAGCTTACTGTGCACGAGCAGAAAACCAGGGCAGGGAACTTTGACAGTTGCACTCTCTGACCCCAAACCTGAACCCAGGCCAGAGTGAGAAGGTCGCCCGGAATGTCGCCCTCACTCTAGGAAGACTCCAGGCTCTGTCCCCAGAACCACCAGGGGTGAAACCACTCTGATACTGTTTATAGATTAATTTTGCTCTTCTATAATTTCATGTAAGTGGAATCGTACAGTATATACTTTTCTGTGCCTTTTGTTTTGTTTTGCTTTGGTTTTTTTTTTTGGTCTGGCTTCTTTGAATCAGCATGCTTTTGAGATTTATGCACATTGTAGCATGTCTCAGCAGTTGGTCTGTTTGATTGCTGAATCTTTTTCTATGGTATAAGTCATAGTTTTTAACAGCATTTTCCAATGGATCAACACGGGACAGTTTCTAGTTCGGGGCTCTTGTGTATCAACCTGCGATGGACTTTTTTCTAATGCATCCTTTTGTCAATGAATAGGTGTTTTTATTTTCCTTCAGCAAACACCCATTTGCAGACTTTTGGGTCATGGGACAGCTCTCTGATTCGTTTTTAGGAAACAGCAAGGTTTTCTTCCAAAGTGGTGGTATCATTTTCATTCTAACCAACAATGTCAGGCACGGTCTTCTCACCATTTGGTATTTCCATCTTTTTAAATTTTAGCTATCTGAATAGGGTGTAAGAGTATATCTGTGGTTTTCATTTTCTAGTTTTCTGATGATGCCGAGTCCTTTCCTCTTTGTTTATCAGACATTTTCATATCTTGTTTGAAATTTCTGGTTTTAAGACCTTTGCCCCACCTACTCTTTGAGGAGATGGTTGTTTATCTTCTATTGTTGAGTTGGAGGAGTTCTTCCTGTATCCTGGATACTGATCTTGTGTCAGAAATTTGTTGTACAAATATTTTCTCTCAGCCGGTGGCTTGCTTGTGAATTTCCCTTATGATGTCTTTTGATGAGCAGAAGATTGGCATTTTGGGGAAGTCTAGTTTTTCTGTGTTTTGCTTTATGGCTATTGTTTTGTTGGGTTTGTTAAAGAAACCTTTGCTGGCTTCCTGGGTGTATTCGCCTGTGTTTTCCTATGTGAGTTCCACAGTCCTGGCCCAGTTCCTAAAGCTTTAGAGTAAGTGTTGAAGTCAGGTGGTATCAGTTCTCTAATTTTGTCTCTTTTTCCAAAGTTACTGTGGTAGTTGAGGTCAGCGCTGTCTATTAGGACTTTATGCAATGAGAAAAATGTTATTTTTTGGCAATGTTTAAGAAGGGCTGCACTGGCCAGTGGCAAGTATTTAGTTCCCCAAATGCGATCGGTGTAATGAGAAACTGAATTTTAGTTTCGTAAAAATTAAACCACATATGATCTGACCGCGTATGGTTCAGACCACTCTTCCTAGTGGATAGGAAAGCTGTAGGCTCCTTGCATTCATTCCCTTTATACGTTTCAGAGCTCATCACTTGCTGCAAAGCAGGGGCTGGCCTTGACGGGGAGTTGCACTGGGCCTGCAGGTCGGGATGCAGGACTGACGCTTGACCGTCAGATTGAGCCGACCACTGTATCACACTATTTGTTTGTGATGGTGGCTTAAGCGGATTTACTTTTAAAATTTATTTTTCAGTTGTTTGCCAAGGTAATTTTTGTATCTTTCCCTTCTCTCCTTTGACCTTGCGAAATTCATTGATTAGTTCTGGTGGTGGTTTTGGTGATTTTTCAGATTTTTCTGTGTAATAATCATGTTATTTGAAAACAGACATAGTTTCACTTCTTCCTTTGCGAGCTGGATGCCTTTGTTTGTCTGCTTCTTTTTATGGTCTTACTTTGCTGTCCAGAGCCTCCAAGGCCCCGCTGGATAACAGTGGGGAGAGTGATCTCCTGGTCTTTTCTCAGGCTCCTTGGCGAACATTGCCATCTGTCATCGTTAACTATGAAATTATGTGTGTCTGATGCTATTGCCAGTTTCTATCATGAACAAGGGCTGAGTTTTGTTAAATACTTACTCTGCACTTATTGAAACAGCCCACGGCTTCTCTTTCATCTGTTAATACTTTAAATTATGTGTACCTTTTTTTTTTTAAAGTTAATTTAACTTTAACTTTCTGGGATATAGCCCATTGACTATGACATACTATCTTTTTATATATTTCTGTGTTCTGTTTAACTAATGTTTTGGTAAAATCTTTGTGTCCGTGTTCATGAGTGATATTGGTTTATGTTTGGTAGCATCTTCGTCAGGCCTCAGTTTTAGGGTTTCAGTGGCCCCTACAGCAAGCTGAGAAGGGTTTCCTCCTCTCTTTTTAGAAAGAGTTGCTGTTACTAGTTCCTTAAATGCTGACAGAATTGACTAGTGAAGCCATTAACAGATTGAGGTTTTCTCTGTGGGCAAGTACTTGATGTAAAAACTAACATTTTTTAGATACATCAACTATTGAGATTTATGGTTTAATGAATTTGCCGATTAATCTAAGCTGCAGGCTATGTTACAGTTAACATAGTTTATAACTACATCTTTAATCCTATACAATCTGCAATGCTATCTCTCTTCTCAGCCTCAATATTGTTAATTTGTGCCTCTTCTACCTTCTTGAGCCAAAATAGCTAGAAGTGTATTGATCATATTTACCTTCAAAGAATAAGCTTTGGTTATATCGAGTTTTTGTCCTTTTTGTTTTGATCGCATTGATTTCTGCTCTTACGTTTTGTATCTCCACCTGCCTACTTATTTTTGATTCTTTCTCTTCCTCGTGTCTTAAGTTAGAATTTAGATCATTTAGATATTTCTTCTCTTCCCATATAAGCATTTAAAGTTAGTATTTTCCCTCTAAGCGCTGATCTCCCTCAAGTCCATAAATTTTGTTATGTATTTCCATCATCGGTCATTTCAAATATTTTCTAACTTCTCTTGTGACTTAGTCTTAACTCATGCATTATTTAGACATGTGAGGCTTAATTTTCAAAATTTGTAGTTTTGTGGATATTTTATTATTATTGGATTCCTAATTCTCTTGTAATCAGAGAACACACTTTGTGTGACTGTAGTGGAACTTGTTTAATGTCTTAATGAGCACATCATGTGCATTTGAAAAGGAACTATATTCTCCAAGTTTAATTGGGTATAGTAATCTGTAAGTACACAACTCTTGAAGATGATTTTATCTGGTATATTAACATAGTCACTCCGGTCTTCTTTTGCCTTATATATGTGTGTATGTATGTATATGTATGCACGTATGTATATATATGTATGTATATATTTTTTTCTACTCATTTACTTTCAATCTATCTGTATCTTTATACTGAAAAAACATGCTCTACTGGTAGATCATATATAGTTGGGTCCATGTTTTTTGTTTTCTTAAATCCATTCTGTCTCTGCCTTTTAATTACAGTATCTAGTTAATTAGTACTTAAAACACTTTTTATATGATTGAACTCAGGTCTACTATTTTTTTGTTGGCTTTATGCATCCTCAGTAGGCCTTTTCCCCACTTTCCTTTTCTCTTTTGGTCTTCTTTTAGACTATATGATCTTTATAGAATTTTGTTTTATCTATTGGCTTTCAGATACTTATCTCAGCAGTTTTGATTGTCTTTGCTAAACATTACAGCACACACCCTTGACTTATCACCATCTACCTAGCGATACTAGTGTGGTTAGGGGTGGAACGTGGGCAAACTCTGGCTGCGCTAAGTTCGTTTACCCCCTCTTATCTTTATACTGTAGTTATTGTAGGTATCACATGTTGTAATTCCAAACAGATGGTGCTATTATTGTCACACGAATAGTTACACACATTTTAAATCAATTAAAAAGAAAAATAATTGTTATAGTTATCCAGATAAATCCCATACCAATAATGTCCCTTTTTCTGGGTGATCTGGATTCTTATGTGCTATTATTATTTTTTTTAAATGAAAAACTTCTAACGTTTCTAAGTGGAGATGTGCCAATGAATTCCAGTTATCTTTTATCTGAAATTATATTTGTTTGGCTTCACTTCTTAGAAGATAGGTTTGGGGGACATAGAGGTTGGGTTCGCAGAGATGAGCGTTTTGGTTTGGAGCTGCAGAGGCGCTGTGGGGTGCTGCGGCCTCCGTGATGGTGACCTGCGGGCGCTCTGCTTTGCTGCTCCCAGCGGTGTGATATTTTGCTTTTCCCTAGCCGCTCTCCAGGTCTTCATCGTTTGGCGGATGGGGACTTAGGATGGTTTCCTTTGCAGTTTTTCTGCTTGAGGTTCTCATTTCCTTACCTCTAAACTCATGTCTTTTATCTAATTGGGAGGACACTTGGCCATTAATTTTCAAGTCCTCTTTTTCTTTCCTCTCCTTCCCACAAAGCACACCAGCCTCTGAGGCTCTGTTCATTTTTAAAATACTTCTGTTTGTATTTTTCAGATTGGATAATTTCTGTTTGCCTATTTTCAAGTTATAAACCCTTTCCACTATCAGCTTTGCAAGTTATTGAGTCTATACAAGAAATTTATTTCCCATGTTGAATATTTATTTTATTTGACATTTAATTTTTTTTTTTTTTTTTTTTTTTTTTTTTTTTTTTTTTTTTTTTTTTTTTTTTTTTTTTTTTTTTTTTTTTTTTTTTTTTTTTTTTTTTTTTTTTTTTTTTTTTTTTTTTTTTTTTTTTTTTTTTTTTTTTTTTTTTTTTTTTTTTTTTTTTTTTTTTTTTTTTTTTTTT